>JASAMX010002489.1:0-61559 GCA_030248175.1 Microlaimidae sp. YZB2_3 | reverse complement strand
TAAAAAACTTTGTTTAAAATTGCAGACCTCAGCCCCTCTAGATTTTGAAATCTGACCCCCCCCCCCCCTCCCCTCTCGGGAAAATTTTAGGTACCTTTTTTTTATACTAAATTTTCTTCCAAAAACGTGAATTTTCATTACATATTCATGCTTTTACACCTTTTTTATACATGAATATGGCTTTTTATTCAATAAAATGTATGTATTATCCACAAAAAGAACAATTATTAAAGTTATTATGGTTTAAAACTGTTTTGCTTTGGACACCGGACCCCACCTGGCCCCCTCGAGATTTCAAAATTTTGCACCCCGGGTCGACCCCTAAAAAGCTAGGGGGTCCGCGATCCCCTCCCCCTCTTTAGAATTCAAAATTCGATTTACCCCGGGTAACCACCCCCCCCCCTAGCTTCCCCGACCGTGCTCACCTATGAATGTACCGGTATGGTATTTATAAAAATCTGCTGTTGGGTACGATATGCGTAATATTGTTTTATTAAAAATTGAAGATATTAAAATGAAAACTGAAAACTCATACTGGTTGTAAGTAGCTGTTACAAACTCTGTTATTCGTTGAAATAGCTTTAATTATAATCATGTAGTGTTTTTATTTAAATTTCGAATTCTAAATACAAATTTTTACTGTTAGATTGCGTATTGGGTCATTCCCCTGAGTTTCGTTAAGCATTTATAACCATACATGGGCAAGTTGGTCCGGAGTGGGGGGGTTAAACCCCAAATTAGGGGGGTTTAAAATCCGAGAAACGCAAAATACCCATATCGTTTTTTTCTGGGGTGCATTTTACCCATATCGTTTTTCGATTTTGAAGGAAAAATAGGTAAAAAACGCTAATGTTAAGTCAAGCATTTTTGAGCTTTTTATTGCTTAAAACATTCATTTTGACCTCAAAACTTAAGTTTGGGGGCAGTTAGAAAACATTTTAAAGACCTTTTTTTCTTCATTTTTCCAAAATTGGGGGGGTTAACTTTTTCTCCCCCCCCCCACTTCTGAGTGGGGGGTTGAACCGCCCATCTCAGAATTTGGGGGGGTTAACCCCCCAACCCCCCCCCGTGCCCATGTATGTTTATAACAACACCGTATAAAAATTTTATGTATTATATATTTTTTTGATTTTCAGTCTAAACTGCCGCATTCAATGCGCTCTTTGACCAAAGACCTGGGAGAAAAGGTGTCGGACGTGGGCCCTAGGGTGGAACACTTCCGTCAGGCCCATCAGAAAGCCACCCATTCCAATTTGGAGCTCCACAAAGCTGCCGCTTCCCATACGGCCAGCTTGAAGCTGCTGTCTCTCCCACTCGCCCAGCTTAAGAAAGAGCTACCCGCTCCGGAGGCCGATGGAGGTAACTTTCTTTTATTAAACTTTCTTTTTTTACCATTACAAAAAGATTGTGGCACAACTATATGTTCAAAAATTAAAGAATTAAATGCATATTGTCATATCTATAACAAAAAAGATGAGACTACTTAATTGAACATTGCCTTCAAGAAATTAATAAAATTCTGGGCAAGCTGGTCCTTAGTGGAAGAGGGTTTACTCCGGATTTAGGGGGCCGAGAAACACATTTTACTCATTATCGTTTTTTTTTTGTAAAGTGAATTTTACCCATATCATCTTTTTTCGATTTTAAAAAGAAATTCAGGAAAAAACGCTAATTTTAAATTAAAAAAGTCCTTTTTATTGAAGTTTTAGCTTTTTATTACTTAAAACAAGTTTCCCCTACCTTTGTTTTTGGTGGGCGCACATGTTATTTTTTTTACAGTTTTTTTTTTCTTCTCTTCTTAAAAGAGGGGGGGGGGACGCCTCTTTACCCCTCCCTTCTGGGGGGGGTTTAACCCAAGGAGAGGCCCCCCCCGGTTTGTGCCCGCCCCCAAAACTTAGGAAGGGTGTCCGAAAAATTTTTGGGTATACCCCCCTCCCCCCCTTAGGGTTTTTAGTGGGGGCCCCCCTAATAGGGGGGGGGTCGGCAGTAATAGGGGGGTTTGGAGGTAGTTGGTCGGGTGGGCCGGGGGGGGGAGGATCCCCCCAGGGGGGGGGCCAAAATTTTTTAGGGGAAAGGGGGGTCCAGGGGGGTCCGGACCCCCTTGGCTTTTTAGGGAGGGCGTCGACCCCGGGCGCGAGATTTCAAATTTGGGGGTGGGGTTAAGGGGGCCCGATTTTTAACAAAGTTTTTTAAATCAATAATTTAAATGTTTTTTGGTGTAATATTGAATTCTATATACTAAAACAGCCTATTTAGGCCTAAAAAGTGTGTTTAAACACTGTTTTTAACTAAAAAAACCGTGTTTTGACAGTAAATAAAAATTTATACTTGTAAATTGGTCGGGAGGGGGGTCAGCCTCGCTAGTGGAGGGGTGTCAAGCAGACCGGAGCGCTCTCGAGCTTTGGGGGAGATGGGGGGCCCTGGATTTTTTCTGAAGGGGAGTCCGAATTTTGGTTCTAGGGGGTAAACCTCTCTGCCCCCCCCCCCCAAAAAAAAAACATCTATGGGTATAACCCCAACTATAAGTATAACCCCCCAACTATGGGGTATAACCCTCCTACTAGCTCCCTGCGCACCTATGGATTCAACCCCCTGCCCAGAATTCGGGCAATTAACCCCACAAGCCTCCATATCTATTTATGGTTTTTAGGCGATATCCGATATCAACCTAAACGTTTAATATTTATGAATATGGTTGCAGTCAAGGTTTTTATCAGGGGATATCGGGTGTGGTATAGGTACTCAAAAAGGTATATACACCTCGAAAAATGCAGAGGAGAGATACTTATTAAATTTTAGCCCGCCTAAAACTTTAATTAGTGTTCTTTTAGGGTTTTTAACCTAAAGCTGAAAACTTTCCGAGCTAAAACCAAAAAAGATGGAGGGGGCAGTTTTTAGCCCCCGCCCACCTAAGATTGTAGTAGCCATGGAACATGAGCGATCAGATAAAACATTTTTTTGTTTTTGTTCCAACTAATGCGTAATAAGGTGTTTATTTTCCATGAATTTTTCCTGTCCACTCCTGAAAAACCGTGGGTCCAATTATATAGATTAATAGGACGATTGCTTGCATGTCATCATTTTTTATTTGTTAATTGTGTAAAATAAGCTGTAAAGCGCTATGATGTGTTTTGCTTAATTGCTGAAAATTTTATTTCTAAAATAAAAAGCATTAAAAATCTTTTAATGGTATATCATAAATATCATATAAAAACATATTAGTAATTTGAATCATACATGGACTGGTTTTTCGGAAGTATTGGTTAAAAATTTTAGAATTGTTTTTCCACGTGTTTTTTGTTCAGGAGTTCATTATTTTCTTATCATACGTCATTTTTTCCGGTTTTGAAGAAAAATTATAATGATAAAGCCTAATTTTAGTGCTACAAACATAAATAATATATATAACATAACATAAGTCTTCAAAACCTAGGTTCTGAAGCGGCTTGTAAAAATTCTTATGAAAACATTTTTTTGATTTTCAAAAATTGAGAGGGGGTTCACGTTTACGAATAGATTACGTTTGAGGATTGATCGACCCGCTTAAAAATTTGAGTAGGTATCCAAATTTAATCACTCCTTTTTTTCATGTATACTTCAAAAAACCGACAGCTACCAGTAAATTAACGAAAATAAAAAAATGTAATAATGACACATCACATGAGAAGCTTATTATTATTTTATATAAAAAAACCACCGAAATCCCTGCCGATGTAACGTTACTTAGAATTATACTATATTTATTTTATTTTTAATAATTTATGTTACGATATGAAAATATATACAATATTCTTGCTCGTCCTATAATTATGGTGTAAAGACTTTTTTGTACTACTTTTTATTGAAAAAAGGCTTAGAAAGAAGAATTTTTAAAGGCGTTTTATTATTTTCAAACGACAACAATATTAGTGTTTTTTGTGTTTGTTCTTATTTTGGTCAGTTTGATTTTAACAATATTGCGTAATTATAATAAGTATGAACATAAACTTAAAACATCAAAAAAGCAACAAAAGACATTGAATAAGATAATTTGGGACCGTATAGAAACATTATGGACAAATTCACCATAGGCCAAAATCACCATAAACGTTGCAAAATGACCATAAGGCGGTGTAAATTCACTATAAATATAATGCGTTTGCAAATTTCCTTTAAATTTTGACACTTGGAAAATACAACAAACTTTTGTCATGATAAAATTTAACTTGATTTTAAGGCTTTGCTTAGGCTTAGGAAAAAATTAAAACATATTTAATGCTTTTATGATTAAAACTAAGTTTTTTTTAACACATTTTAGTTTTCAAACGCATTTTTGATTGTTATGGTGAATTTTGGCATGGTGATTTTACACTACTTTTATGGTTTGATTTTGCACGTCACCCATATTTTTTGCACAATATAAGAAAATAAAAACATTTTATTATTGTTCTTAAAAAAATTCTGTCCAACGACTATCGTGTAAACGATTAACTATTTTGTGAGTTTAATTTGTAGTTTATATGAACCAAATAAAATGTGACCGCCAAACCAACTGAATATAAAACAAAATTAAATAATTTTATTCTAGTAATACCATTTTTGTATCAAAAAAAGTTAAGATAAGCTTTTCTTTAAGCAGATAATCTTGAGTGTATCTTTGCATTTTATTTCGGAACCCTTTCCCTCCACCGCTTTATCTATATCTTCATCGCTTATATTGTCCATAAACGGTAGCCGCCTCCTTTTTAGCTCCGCTTTCCACTCGGACGCGTTCAGTTCGACGTCCTGTACAAAATCATCGGCTTCCACTTTAAACCCCATTTCCTCGCCCTCCTTTATGAGGATTTCCATTTTGGGCACCGTGGCGCGCCATTCTTCCAGCATCTTGGCCGGAAACGGGAGAGTTGGATCTATTCGGCTGATAATAACGGCTTTTCCTTTAAGCTTCACGATCTTGTACAAAGATACGAAAAAGTCCTCCACGCTGCTTAACGTGGGCGCGATTTTCTCGAACGCCTCTTTCATGATGACTCCGTCGTACTTCCCAACATTCGACAGCTAAAATGATTTGCGTTTTTTAGAAACTTTCTTAAATGCTTTAAAATTCAATTGCAGACATAGCATGCAAAGATCATTTACAAAAGCCTGGTTTTTAGATTCTTTGCGTAAAAATAGGCAATGAAACACAAGAAATTAGTTAAAGTTGTATAAAATAAAAGTGCTAAATTTCCACTAACAAAATCAAAAACAAATTTGATTTGACAGTAATATTTAAAATTTTTAGCACTAACCGCTCTCTGGAATTTTTTTTAAATTGAAACGTTCTTCTAAAAACAATGGCAATTGGCAACGTGTTTCAGGCGGGTTAAATTCCATTTTTAAGGTGGGTAATGGTGATGGTAATGCTTTTGCCATACTTTTAGTATTCGTTCAAACTGTTCAGGTACATAATTGACAATGCCATATTTGACTAATTATATTTTACTAACAATATAATAACATGAGAGACGCATTTGTTCCCCAGGTTTTTATTACTTTATTTTTTTTTATTTTGAAGAAAAATCCGTACCTAAAATGAAAATATTATTATTTCTGTGCAATAAACCTTTTACTTTGGGCATTTTATAGTTTTTTCAAACCGTTTCTATCATACCTATGGTTAGGATTTTTATGTCAGTATAAAAATTAGTTGTTTTTATTATTTTTTACAAAACCGTCATTGAAATTGTGAACTTTTATAAAATAACTTCAGCAATAAAAAACCTCTTAAAAACTTTTCTTAACAAATCGGTCGATATTCACAAAAAAACGGCGCGGTAAAACCGATGTGGCCGCGCCACGGTGCTGAATAGGCCGAAGTGGCCACGTTAGTTTTGTGAATACGGCTCAATAACGCAAGTTGAAAGATTTGGGAGAATTCTCTCTAATGTTTCTCTAACAGACGTTCAGACATGTGCACTGCCCCCCCCCGGGGGGGGGTTAAAACGGGGGGGCAATTCTAAAATGGGGGGCACGGGGGGGGGGCAATAAAACAGGGGGCAAGCAGGGGGAAAGAAAAAAAAGAGAAAAAAAGAAGAAAAAAAGAAGGGGAAAAAGGGACAAAAAAAGCGGAAAAAGGGACAAAAAAAGCGGAAATAAGGTAAAAATAGGTCTAAAATGGCTTAAAATACATTGAAATAAGCTAAAAACTGTAAAAAATTCGCGATGATGGCGTCATCATAGGTCAAAAATGGCGTCATATTTTTAGCAGTGGCGTGCCCAGGATTTCATTTCGGGGAGGGCGGTCTGGGGGGGTACATACTTACCCTGAGGGGGGGTCTGGGGGGGCGGCAGCCCCCCAGAAATGGGGGGTCTGGGGGGCAGAATGCCCCCCGGGGGAGAAAATTTTTAATTTAAGGCGCTAAAATACACTAGAAATTTTAATTCCAGGTGCTAATTAAAACAAAATTTAAGGTTTTTTATTCCTATCCACTTAAAACATTGTGTTTAAAACGTTAATAAAAGGTTAATAGTGTTTTAGTAGTTTTATTTAACATGTATGCCTTAACTATTGAGCGGCAAAATCGATTTGAAATTGAAAAACTGAGATAAATTGTCAATTTAAACTACCCGCGAAGCGGGAAAAATTTGGTTTTTTGACTATTAATATGCTTTTGGAAGGCACCAGGAAAGTTTCTGTATTAATATTTAAGAAAAAAAAATTTCTCTCCCAAAATTCAAAAAACTTAAGGGTCCCCCCTTACGAAAAAATCCGGCTTCGCCGGCTTTCGGGGGGGGGGGCGGCCGGCCCCCCGCCCCCCCCCCCTGGGCACGCCACTGATTTTTAGGGTACTTTTTCATTTTTTGGCGGGGGGGGGGGGGGGCAATAAAACGGTGGGGGGCAAATCCTCCAATAAAACGGGGGGGGGCATTTTCAAACCGTGCACAGGTCTGGACGTTGCATATAAATAAATTCGTTCAAAATTAATATTAGGATAGAGTTATCAGTTTAAAAGTCAATGGCTCTTTGAGTTCCAATAATTTTCCTATTACTTTACATTTCTGATGTCACCAAACTTAGCTATTTTTTGATTCCACGTTTTTTTTTGCAATATTTTTAGTTTAAAATGTCAAAAAACGAAAGTATTCGGTGGTATTACTTAAAATCAGGTCAGGTATATAAACAGCCATAAAGGAATAACAAATTCTTATGCAACTGAAATTATTTTTATACCATTTCGATGTTTTTCAAATCGCAATAAGTGGTGAGCATGTCGGTTTCGTCCGCCTTCTCCAACTCCTCCCGGTCCTCGTCTGCGTAGACAAAATGCTTGGCATCCGTTTTGGCGGACATGATCTTACCGAATCGCCAATTTCCACCACCGAGTTGCAGAAGGGTGCACTCCTACTGAGCAATCACTCAGAACATTGCGCTTTTTAAGATGGGTTCCTTGAGTTATTTATGTTGTTTATATCTTAGGTTTGCTTGCCCTAAGGTTTTTCACTCTTAAACACTGACTTATTGACTTTTTTGATATTCAACTGGTTCAGTCATTTGCTGTTAAGCGGGGTCATATGTTTTTTTTTAATTTTAAGTCTTTTAAAAAATTATGTACACTAACTGGTAATAAAATCTTTAACTCTAGGCGGTTATTTTTAAGGTTTATGCAGCGATGGATTGGGTTGTATTTGCAGGGGAAAACAACTACGGCAAACTAACGCTTTTTTCTTTTTTTTCTGGAGTGCATTTTACTTTTATTTTTATAGATGCCAAAATCCCTCTCAATATGCGCATTATTTTGGATATCCGCCTTATTATTTTTACTTTAATTCTAAAGTTTACATATTTTTACAGATTTTCTAATAGAAAACAGCAAAATATATAGTTAATGAAAAAAGAGAATACACATAACGCATAACCCTATCTAAAACTTAAAACCCTTTGAGGTGTAGTAAATCAGTATTTAGGCAGTAAAAATGCAATAAAAAGCGCTTTTAACTGAACTTTGATTTTTTAGTTGTTTTTTTGTTTCAAATTGAAAAATAATATATGTTAAGTTAACTTTAAAAATAAACGATACAGTAAAAACGCATTAAATTAAAATTAGCATTTGGAAATTTTAAATAATGTCATTTGACATATATAAGCATATTCCTAAATTTTTTGATTTTGAGGAATAAATAGGTGAAAAAAATTAATCAAATGATATTTTCGTTAGTTTTTATAAGCTTTTTAAAGTTTAAACACACATTTAACTTCAAAACTTTAGTCAGGAAGGGGGAACATAAATGAGGATACAAAGGAAGGTTCTATCTTGTTGTCCTTTGCCAGTAACCAGAGTTTCGTTCAACCCTGGTTGGTTCCATCCGGCACGTTCCTCGCCTTGCTCACCACCTCTTCCCACTCTCGGAGGAGATCAGCAACCGCTGCGGAGTTTGCCCAAAGGTCCTCTGGTCCCAAGGTCGTGTTAATGTGTGTGCATGTGAAAAGATGTTGTGTTGTGTGTATTTGTGTTTGCATATCGGGCAGTTTGCTGATGTGTTGTGTGGGATTGATTTTGTGTAGGTAAAAATAGAGGAAAGATGATTTCCCCGCCCTGAGTTGGGCGAGGGTGAGGCGAGGCGAGATTTTATTGGAGTGTTGCTAATGTGGTTTGTGACTGTGTTTGTGTGGATTTGTTGTTTTAGTGCTTTGTAAGTTTTGTTGTGTATGTCTGTTGGAATGTTTGTTGTATAGTTGTTGTTGTGAAATATTGTTTGCTTTTTGAGCCTGCTGGATGCAGGTTGTTGTGTTAAGTAGTTGAATGGATTGTTTGTGTACATGGTTGCCAATTTTGCTTGTTTTGCTTGGAGTTGAATGTGTGTTGCTATTGAGGGGATTTCGGCCTCTGTGTGCAGGGGCGTAGCCAGGATTTCCGAAAGGGGGGGGTTGTACTCCATACAAATTTTTCGAAAGGGGGGGGTTGTAGGGGGTTGTACTCCAAATTTTCAAAATACCGTAAAAAATACATTAAAAAAGGGTAAATTTTTTTGCGCTTCGCGCTAGGTGATTCTTTTTGTTGTTATTTGCATAGTTTTTTTAAGTTAAACTTGAAAAATTTCCGATTTAAAAAGGTATAACATTAAAAATCGTGCGATAGCACAAAAAATTTTCTAAAATTGTCTTTGAAATTCATTAAAAACATCACTTAAATGTTGTAAAAAGGTATATAAATGTTCCTAGCGAGCGACGACAGGCGCTGAGCGGAGCGAAGCGCGAGGAAATGGCGGGCGGCGAGGATTTCGCTTAAAATTGTTCTCTTTGTACCCCAAAATTTTTACCTCCACCAACCCAAAAGGGGGGGGGTTGCCACCCCTACAACCCCCCCCCCCTGGCTACGCCCTTGTCTGTGTGTATGATGTGTGTGTGTTTGTGTGTGTGGTGTGCCCTGTTGCGACCCTGAGAGCAGTGTTTTGTATTGTTTGCAGTTTGTTAATTTGTGTGTTTGATGTTGTGGGGCCTGTTTCCAGTATCCTGGCCTGCTCGTGGTGGGAATGCAAAACGAAGCGAAACAACATCTTTCAATGCTTCGTCTTCAAATCAGGATCATATCAAAACCAGACGCCATCTGGCACCTTTTTGCCAGGCTCCAATCCGAAACCCGTGCTCTGGCTGGAGCTTCAAATACTGCGCGCGGGGGACGTCGAAAGGTTTTATCTTCCTCAAAAACATCGGTAAAATACCACCAACGCCCATTCCCTTCCCCCCCTAAAATTCAAGGATACCTCGCTCAGTCCAAGTAACACTTAGCCTTTAAATTTGGAGGGTTCCCTCTCTCTCAGTAGTACCTAACCTTAGAAGTGAGGTTTTTAAATTATATTTTCAAAAAGCTTAAATTCTTCGTCTAAAGATACTTTTTTTGGATTCCTTCAAATTCGAAAAGCTGCTTATGTATGGTTCCAGCTGAAATATAGCCAAGATATAGTTTGATTCTGGTAAATGTAAAATTCTCTATTTTGTAAACAAGGTCGTTTCTGGATTCATTTTTTTTCGTCAGTGCATAAATAATTCTATACTTTTTTTTATTCGCACAAATAAATAATTTTGTAAAGGCCATAATTTTGCAGTATTTTTGTTTAATACATTGAAAAATCAAAGTAAAACCAGTTTTTTTACTTTATCAATTGAGTATTTAAAAGATTTTACTTTGAATAAAAAGTGTTTTAAATGTTTTAACAGTTAGCGCCATTCTAATGATTGCTCATTCCTTTTTAAAATTAAATTTTGATGTGATCGTTTCAATGAGATCATCGATGTATTGATCCTCGATTATTCTGTGATCAATAGCCATGTTTCTTATTGGAGACGGTTATTACTAAAAAAAACCCTGTTAAACTTTGGGTATAAAAGTAAAACTGTCTTACTTAATCAGAAAAGTGTGCACCATAGGTGAAAAAAGGGGGGCATTGTGGGGTGCACCCCTCCTAGCCTCGAAATTTTGGGACTCCCCCTTTGGACGAAAATCTAGGGGCCCCCCTTCCCCCCACCCCTGACCTCCCTCTAGAATTTGAAATCTGCCCCCCCCCCTCGAGAAAATTTTAGGTACTTTTTTATAATAAATTTTGCGTGGTGTTTATTCAATAACAACGCCAAATTCTTATTTTTCCAATAACATTAATAAAAATAAGTCCAAAAAACGAAACAAAATTTTTATATAAGAAACAATATGTTCAGACCTGTGCACTGCTCCCCCCGGGGTTTTATTGGGGGGCACGGGCAACTTTTTTAAAACGGGGGGAATAAAACGGGGGGCAAGCAGGGGAGAGAGAAAAAAAGAAGGGAAATTGGACAAAAAAAGCGAAAATAAGGTAAAAATAGGTCAAAATGGCTTAAAATACATTGAAATATGGTAAAAACGGAAAAAAATTTCAATGATGGCGTCATCATACGTCAAAAATGGCGTCATAATTTTAGGGTACTTTTTCATTTTTTGGCGGGAGGGGGGGTATTTCCAGATCATGCACAGGTCTGTGTGGTATTATATACTTAACATTTTTTTTGTTACCGTACATATTAAAACATTAGATACCATAGTTTGTTTAAAAACATGAACATTGATTTTGTGCTGAGCTAAGCAAAACGTGAGAAACATTTTTAAGAATTACATCTTAAAATATTCTTTATCTTATGAAGCAACTCCTAAAATTTTGTGAAGGGGTTTTTTATCATTCTGTATTTCTTAAACACCAACACAACAGGGCATGTCACATTTGCAACGCGAAAAACTTATAATTATTAAACCAATGTTGTTCTGGCTTGAAAATGTTTAATGTTGCATGTATAATATATACCCAACCCAACCCAAATATTGTTGACCGTCAAAAACTGACGAGTGACTTTTTAGAGTTGTTCTCTCCAAAAATAGCATAAATTTCAAAAGGATAGTTGCACTTCCCTCTATGTATACATTAGAAATCTCTTAGTTTTCCTGGGTTTTTGATGGTAAAAATAGTGTCGTAGCCAGGAAGTGGCGGGGCCGTCCACCCTCCATCCTTGAAATTTGGTGAAGCGGGATTTTTCGTAAGGCGGGAGGGGGGGAATTTTAAATTTAAAAACGTTTTAAAATACGTTCCAAAAGCATAAAAATGCACAAAAAATCAAAATTTCCCCGCTTCGTGGAAAGTGTAGATTGTTATTTTATATTTATTTTATGTTAGATATTCAATTTAAATATATCATGTCTCTCATGTCATTCAATAGCTAATGCATATAAATGTTAAAACTATAAATAACAGTCATAGGTGAAAAGGGGGGCAGGGTGGGGTCCACCCCTCCCAGCGTCGAAATTTTGGGACCCCCCTAGACGAAAATCTAGGGGGCCTTCCCCTGAAATTCACAATTTTTTTACCCCTGACCCCCCTCTTGAATTTGAAATCTGACCCGCCTCTCTCTCGGGAAATTTTTAGGTACTTTTTTTATACTAAATTTTCCTACAAAAACGTGAATTTTCATCACATATTCATGCTTTTACACCTTTTTTATACCAGAATATCGCTTTTTATTCAATAAAATGTAGTATCATCCTATAAAAAGAACAATTATTAAAGTTGTTATGGTTTAAAACTGTTTTGCTTTGGACACCCGACCCCACCTGACCCCCCTCTAGATTTCAAAATTTTGTACCCCGATTGGACCCCTAAAAAGCTAGGAGGGGTGGTCCGGATCCCCCTGGGATGGGACCCCCTCCTAGAATTCAAAATTCGATTTACCCCGGGTAACCACCCCCCTAGCTTCCCGGACCGTTCTCACCATGATGTTATTGTTATTTAAACCATATCACGATGGTCAAAACCCTCCCATTTAAACGGAAATCGTTCAGTGTTAAATATCTTCACAGAGTTATTTATTACGTTATAGAATCACTTTTAACCATTTAGCGCTTAGGAAAAAAATGTAAATCTTTCATTCATTGGAGATCAATTTTTTCTCAAGAAGCGCTAATTGGCTAAAACAACTTCTCCCACAACCATTCTCCCAGAGCAATACATGACGTGATCACGAATACTATATTACATTTTGAGGGTCCTTTAAATTCTGAGGTGATTATTTAAGTTTAAAGGATGTATACCATACATGGGCAAGTTGGTTCGGAGTAGGGGGGTTAAACCCCAAATTAGGGGGTGGTTAAAATCCAAGAAACGCAAAATACCAATATCGTTTTTTTCTAGAGTGCATTTTGCCCATATCGTTTTTCGATTTCAAAGAAAAAATAGGTTAAAAACGCTAATTTTAGATCAAAAAGGCTTTTTTATTGCATTTTTGAGCTTTTTAGTGTTTAAAACATTCATTTTGATCTCAAAACTTAAGTTTGGAGGCAGTTAGAAATCATTCAAAACATTTTTATCTTCATTTTTCCAAAATTGGGGGGTTAACTTTTTCTCCCCCCCCCACTTCAGAGTGTGGGAGGGAGTTAAACCCCCCTTCTCAGAATTTGGGGGTTAACCCCCCACCCCCCCCGTGCCCATGTATGATGTCAACCACATATGCAGTAGAAGTTTAGTTGAACTTTCTCCTCCTGATTGAACCTCCTGTACACGCTTATTTATTAGAGATTATTTACTGCTGGTAAAGTCTGTCCACGTTTACTTATTTATCAATACATTTATACACGGTACTTAGTCATTATATCCCGAAATAAGCAAAAATAATTATATTTCAAAATGAACAAAAATATATGGATTCCACATTCTGTTGCAGAATAAATTAGAAAACAACCAAGCTCTCTGGAAACCGCAATATAACAAGAAATATAAGAAAATAATTTAGCGAGAAGTGAGAAATCGCATATTCCAACTAGTTTAAAGTCTCTTCATTTCGGGAAATCGGCGCGAGCTGCTTAATGGTTACGCTAAGAAATTCAGCCCTGGCTTATATCTTGGAAAGCCCCGGTGTTACAGTAAATAAAGGTGTGCGGACCGCTTTGACCCCGCAGCTCTGAAATAATTATTGTTTCAGTGGTTATTTGTTTTTAATCTATAACTTAAAAAAACCATACCATGACATTGTTTTGTTTCTACTCTATTTTACTAATGTATCGGTTTTTTCGTTTTTATCGCTATTTCAGTTTAATTATTAAACTGGAATTTTTTTTAAATTTAGGAATTCGATTCTTTGTTTGAGAAATATCCATATTATATAGAAAGATTGACACTTTTACGCAAAAAAACTACGCTTTAGAATTTTTGGGTGTTTGTTTACTCATATTGTCCCATTGATGTCATCACTCAACACCGTTTACTGTGTTGAAAACCTCCTTGTATATATATGTAAAATACTCAATATTGTCAAAGATGAACACCACGGTCACCACCGGAGCCTGGGGGTTGTTGTCTTCACCTCGAGTAAATGACATTTCAAACTCTAGTCTCATAGGGGGAGAGGGGTTCAACGTTCAGTTCGACTCCCCTTGGCCTTCTAAGGGGGCGGGTGGGTCGGATGCTCGAAGCAAAAGGGTTTTTTCCGGATTTTTTTCTAGGGAGAGTTGTGGAGAAACTTAATTTAAGTATATACTCAGTGTAGTAAGTAGCGTTTTTTAAAGGCCTTTTGTGTATAATATTCTCATCGATTCCACTTCAGGGGGTTTTCTGTGGAATTTTTCGTAACTGACGAAATCTTCGCTGTACGTTTCCCATCGTTTGTCCGTCCTATTGGCTGTTTAGCCACAGCAAAAGTTTTTTTGTGTTTATCTAGATGATCTAATTTGTAATCTTACAAACCTAAAAAAGGTCATACCAGCAAAACAGAAAAGTACCTTAATTATAATTGTATAAAGAAAAGAGAGGAACGATAGCGCGCTCAGCGTAGCAAACGTTTTCATATACCCAGAAAACCCTAAATTTTATAATTAGGACAACAGAATATTATAAGTTGAATATTGAATTTTATTTTTTTGATTGAGTCGAGTGTATTGTTTTGATTTGATACTATTCTGCTGCGATTGATATTTAAAGGCGTTGGGAGTAGGGAAAACTGGGTTATTGAAACAACAAAAAATGGGAAGTGAATATAAAATGATGAGCGAGGAGTGATTAGATAATTCGCGATTGATATTTAAAGGCGTTGGGATGGGAGTCGGTAGTCCAACTCAAATAGTCAAATAAAAAGGAGGGAGTAGTCCAAATTATTACGCTGAAGCAAGATGTCGCTCTTGTGCTTTGTAATAAGCAGGAGGACTGTGTAATCTTTTGTTTACTCTCAATGGGGCAGCCATATGAGTCAGTGAACTTGTTTAAAGTAGTTTTGACGGCCGTGTAAAGTTTGCAGAAGAAAACCTCTCGCAAGAAATTTGTATCGAAGATATTTCAGCTGCCGGAGCAACTGCCGACTCAACACATCGACACAAGCACAATGAAATAATTAAACACAAAAACACATTACTTATTTATTTATTTTACGGCTGCGTTCGTTTTAAAACCTTAAAAAATCTAAGTGGCATAGGTGGGCAGGGGGGGGGAGTTGGAGGAGGGGGGGCATACGTATACGCGTCTTCTCCCAAAAAAAAATCCCGATTACCGCCGACACTCCCCCTAAAATTTGGGGGTACCCCGGACGGCCCTCTTAAAATTTGGGGGATTCCAGTACTAAAAACGCTAAAAATAAAGTATTTGAGGTGTACCCCCAAAAAAATTTTGGGACACACCCCTCCCCCAAATATGGGGAGTCGGGTATACCCCCAAAATCCGGGAGGCTGCCCACCTGTGCAAAATGGTGTTAGGTTTTACTGGCAACTTATTACATACCATACGCTATGTTTTTAATATTACAATTATATTGTTGCAAAAGTTTTTAAATTAAGTTGCATAGGCAGACCTGTACACGGTCTGAAAATGCCCCCCTCCCGGAATATTAGTGGCTGTGCCTCCCCGTTTAATTGCTCCCCCGCCCAATAATGAAAAAATACCCAAAAAGTATGGCGCCATTTTTTACCTAATTTGACGCCATCATTGCCAATTTTTTGCTGTTTTTAGCCTATTTCAATGCTTTTTAAGCCATTTTAGACCTATTTTTGCTTAAATTTCGCCTTTTTTGTCTTTTTTTCTCTTTCTCCCGTGCTTGCCCCCCCGTTTTATTGCCCTGCTCCCGTTTCAAAAAAGTTGCCCCCCCCCCCCCGTTTTGGAATTGTCCCTCCCATCCAATAAAACCCCGGGGGCAGTACCCAGGTCTGCATAGGTGTTTGTAATTTTTAGCCTATGTTATAAATATTTTAAACAACCGAAAAATTTAAGAACTAAAATTGTTTTCTAAAAATTTCTTTTTGTTTTTAGGCTAATTTTTATTAAAGCTAATAGAAAAATATAAAATGATTGTGGTATACTAATAAAATAAACACCTCGTGCAAAGTGATAAAAAAATGTTTTAGCTGTTTGCTAAGATTTAAAATTTAAAACCCGGCCAACTTCCCCGGTTTCGTAATCCTGGCTGCGCCCATGGCTGATAATTTTTTTATTGAAATTTTTAATCCGTATATTTAATTTTCATAAACTATGTGCGTATTGATCATTTCTACTGCTGTTTTCTACTTTTTCGTACTGTTTTCTTGATTAACATAACCCCTAACCTTCCTTTTTTTCTTATTCTATGAGTTTCATTAAATAAGTTTTTTGGGGGTTTATTTTTGAAAGATCACTTTGTTTCGAAATGCAATAATACTAGTAGAAACAACTTATTTTAAGCGTTGTATGCTACATTACAGATTACATCATTTTATTAGCAATAGCACTTATACTCAAACCGGCATTGCTCATAATATTTTTAATTTTTTCTGATGCGATTCACGCTCACGCACGAAATATAACACACACACACACACAAAGGAGACCAGTTCTTGTATAGTATATAAGTGTATTATAATTGATGTGAAATAAATTTTGTAATGTCGATTATGATGCCAACAGGTGAAGCTGTAGAACTGAAACGAATACTGGATAAAGTGGAAGAGATGAAGAAGCAGAGGAAAATGCTGCTGGAACAGCTGAGAACTTCCGTTCATGAGGACGACTTGACCAAGGTCATCCTGTCGGAAAAAGAAAGCGAACCTGAGGTAAAAGCGCGGATTTGTCAGTCTGTTTTTCGCTTTTGAGTTATTTGTTATCATTGATCGAGCAAGATATAAAAATTGCGAAAAGCTGTGCGCTTGTACAGCGCATTTTTGCTTATAACTTAATATTTCTGACTAAACATGGATAAGTTGGTCCGGAGTGGGGGGATTAAAATTTTGGGTTGGACTTAGACCTCAAATTAGGGGAGGTTAAAATCCGAGAAACGCAAAATACCCATATCGTTTTTTTTCTGGAGTGCATTTTACCCTATTGTTTTTCGATTTTAAAGAAAAAAATAGGTAAAAAACACTAATTTTATGTTAAAAAGCTTTTTTTATTGCATTTTTGAGCTTTTTACTGTTTAAAACATTTATTTTGACCTCAAAACTTAAGTTTGGAGGCAGTTAGAAGTCATTTTAAAGACATTTTTTTCTTCATTTTTCCAAAATTGGGGGTGTTAACCTTTTCTATCCCCCCCACTTTTGAGTAGGGGGGAGGGGTTAAACCCCTTTCTCAGAAACCCCCCCGTGCCCATGTATGTTTCTGACCTCACGCCACTCCCTTAAATTCCCGGTAAGAACTGGAGGTGGGACTATTGACTAAAACTCTGTACCAGCAACAGTGTTGATACAGTGTTTTAGGCGGTTATATGGAATATATATCCACAGCCGACCCACATCTGCCCTAAAAATGATATAGAGATAATTACCACGTTGAAGCTTTTGAAACTTAAGCATCATTTGTTTACTAAAGTCTGTTCAAAAATGATTGAGACTGGAAAAATAAAAATTTGCGGGTGAACATATTTGCTTAATGGTACGGTCATAGGTGGGTAGCCTCCCGGATTTGGGGGGTTATACCTGACCCTCCAAATTTGGGGGGTGGGGTGTCCTAAAAAATTTTTGCAAATACCCCATTTTTAGCGTTTTTAGTACTGGGACCCCCCAAATTTTAGCGGCGGGGGCCCCCCCGGGGGGGCCCCCGGGGGGGGTGTCCAGGCTACCCCCGGTTTTTTGAAAAAAAGCACCCGGAGGTGCTGGGGGGGTTTTTTTTTTTTCGACAAATTGACAATTTGACGAAATTGACCATTTTAAGCATTTTTTGGGAGTGTCTGGGGGGCGGGGGGGGGTATAGTCGGGGGGGGGGGCGGGGGGGGGAAGGGGGGGAGGGGTAAAAATGGGCCTTAGGGGGTATAGGACCCCCTAAGGGGGGGCGCCCCCCCTCCCCCCCCCCTTCGGTGCCCACCTATGGGGGGGGGGGGCTACGGTCTCGGGGTATACCCCCCCAGCTCTGGGTACGGTCGTAGTGAACGCCCTCACCGAAGCTAGGGGGGTCTTTACCCCGGGTAAATGAAATTTCAAAATCTAGGCGGGGGTCCTATGAAAGGTTGGACCCCCTGGTTTGCTAGGGGGGTCGACCCGGGGTGAAAAATTTTGAAACCCAGAGGAGGTTCAGGTGGGGTCTAATCATCCAATGTCTGAAGCAAAATACTTTTAAACGATTAAAGGTTTTATTCAGACCTGTGCACGGTTTGAAAATGCCCCCCCCCCCGTTTTATTGGAGGATTTCCCCCCCCCCCGTTTTTATTGCCCCTCCCCGCCAAAAAATAAAAGAGTACCCTAAAAATATGACGCCATTTTTGACCTATGATGACGCCATCATCTCAATTTTTTGCAGTTTTTAGCCTATTTCAATGTATTTTAAGCCATTTTCAGACCTATTTTTACCTTATTTTCCGCTTTTTTTTTCCCTTTTTCCCTTTTCCCCTTCTTTTTTCTTCTCTTTTTTTCTCCTTTTTTTTCTCTTTTTTTTTCTTTCCCCCCTGCTGCCCCCCCCCCCCGTTTTATTGCCCCCCCCCCCCCGTTTCAAAAAAGTTGCCCCCCCCGTGCCCCCCCCCCATTTTGGAATTGCCCCCCCCCTCCGTTTTTACCCCCCGGGGGGGGGGGGTGCGCAGTGCACATGTCTGTTTTATTTATAAATTTTTTTGTTATAAGATAATACTATATTTTATTGAATAAAAAGCGATATTTCATTATAAAAAGGGTGTAAAAATATGACTTTGTCTTTAAAATCACGTGTTTGGAAGAAGAAAAAGAAGAGGAAGAAACAGTACTTAAAATTTTCTCGAGGAGGAGGGGGGGTCAGATTTCAAATTCTAGAGGGGGATCATTGATAAAAGATTTGTAAATTTGGGGGAGCGGATGCTTGGATTTTTTTCTAGAGAAGGGCCCCCAAGAGTTCGAGGATAGGCGGGTGGACCCCACCCTACCCAATAGCTGGGCAGCCTCCCGGATTTCGGGGGGTATACCCGACCCCCTAAATATAGGAGGGGGTGTCCCAAAATTTTTTTGGGGCATACCTCAAATACTCCATTTATAGTGTTTATAGTACTGGGACCCACAAAATTTTAGGGGGGAGGGTGTCCGGTCCGGGGTACCCCCAAATTTTAGGGGATGTCGGGTCGGCTATAATCGGGATTTTTGTGGGGTGTACGTGTAACCACCCAACCCCTGCTAAAAAAACTCCAACAAATAAAACATTATTAACAGTTTTAAACACAGCACCTAGATCACGGTCGTTTAGTGGACCGGCCCATGGTGTACAAGCATACTCTTCACGGAAATCGAGTGGATTAAAATGCCAAATATGCCATTATAATGCCATACGCCGTCGACAATTTATACGCATGATTTGCACATTTTACGTTTTATGTTTTGTCATAAATTTTTGAAAGTAGTAGTAGCTACTGTAGCATTATTCAAAAGTAAATTTAAATTTTTTTGGGTATAAGTCCACAAATAAAATTTTTTATTGTTTTAGGAAATTTTTGCCCGGGAGCTGAAAAAACACGATAAACAGATCACCTTATTAGATCAAAATCTGATTGCGCAGGGAAACATATTGGAAGCCTTGACATCTGCAAATGCCAAATACGCAGACAAAAGACAGGAAAGACTAAAAATAACACGAGAGTAAACTAATTAAATTTTTTATGGTCTCCTTTATTAGTTTAAAAGTTTAAAAAACAAACTCGTTTTAGTTTTAATATATCAACACAAAATTTGTATTTAGAAATAATTTATAATTTTGTGCCATATCTAACAGAATAATCTAATATTTTCTTCTTTTGTTTTCGTTTCTGAAAATTGTACTAAAAAACATTTCAACTAACAAAAAAATAAATGAGTGGGCCACGACAAGTAAAAATACAATTTCAAACTGTCAAAATTACCGTCCGTTCTTAAAGTTTAATGTTTCAAGTTTTTTTCCCTTGCTCATTTTTAGTACAGATATCACTTCTTAAATAAACATTAACGGATTTAGTTTTGGCCTGCGGCTGGTACTTTTGCGTTTGCTCCTGAGTAAGTTAACGGGCTATCTTAGATAAATATATTTTATAGAAATTTAGTAATTCACAAAACGTTTGTACGATTTTGCGCGTGGACGGAATGAAAGTCAAAGCCAGAAATTAAAAGCTTGGCCGAAATGTAGAATGTTTTCTCATTTACAAACGTTCCCAGCGGGTGTTGACGTTTTTGCATTAAAAAAGAGTATTGGTTTGATTTTACTGTTGTTTAAAGAAACTAAGGTTTTTGTTTGAATATTGTTTAGATTGTTCATGAGTTTTATCATGATTGCTTTGGAATTTAATAGTGTAACCTTAAACATTTTCATCGTTTGTAGGCGGGATAAGCGAATCTTAGATCTGATCAAAGCCTTCGACGTCCAGCGTGATGTTGCTGAAAAGGCGGAGCGGGGCCGGGAGTTCTACGCCTCACTCCTGACCAACCTCCGGGAGCTAGAGGAGAAGCTGGAGGACTGGAAAGAGGAGTGGAGTGCCCTCAAATCCAAAATACTCCACCTACTCAAGACGGAAAAGGAGCAGCAGCAGATACCGCACCCACACCAGGGGGTCAATTCCGCTCATCCCGGCCTCCAGGGGGTCAATTTCGCCCCCGGCGGAAATCCCCTTCCTGCGCCCGGGCCGCCCGTCCCCGCCACGGAAGGGAGTGCCGGGAGGCAGAGCGGAAAAGGGCCGCGGCTGGGAGACTACATGGAGTACTATCGATCTAAGAAAGCGGGCATGGCCGTGCCCAGTCCGGCGGAAATGGCCGCGGCACTCAACACACCGGAATCAACTGCTGGTATGTGTTTAGATATTTATCCGTACTCAGTACACAAATAATGTCGTCAGGAAAAAAGTAGTTTTGTAGTTTTGAAAATGTGTCCTTTTACTTTTTTGATTATTAGGTTATTATCCTAAAGGCATAATATTAAAATTAAATGATATAAAAAATTTTACTCTTTTCGCGTAAAAGTCCATCATGCAATATATTTTTCTTTTTGTTTGTTCAACCACGTGCGCAAAAGTTACAAATCTCAGAGAAATTGCCTTGATAACCTAGCCAACCATTTATGTTTAAATAAAGTTATTTTGTAAGTTAATGAAAGGTTTAGGCTGTTCATGTCAGTCATGCATATTACCAAATTGTTTCAACTCCGGCAGCTTTACCTAACAGTCATTCAAACCATAGGTGGGCAGCCTCCCGGTTTTTGGGGGGTAACCCGACCGACCCCCCCCCAAATTTAGAGGGGGGTGTCCCAAGAAAATTTTTGGGGTATACCTTAAATACTTCATTTTTAGCGTTTTTAGTACAAGGACCCCTCAAATTTTAGAGGGAGGGTGTCCGGAGTACCCTCAAATTTTAGGTGGGGGTGTCGGCTATAATCAGGATTTTGGGGGTATAATCATACATGGGCAAGTTGGTCCGGAGTGGGGGGGGGGGTTAAACCCCAAATTAGGGGGGGGGTTAAAATCCGAGAAACGCAAAATACCATATCATTTTTTTCTGGAGTGCATTTGACCCATCGTTTTTTGATTTTGAAGGAAAAATAGGTAAAAAACGCTAATTTAAGGTCAAAAAGCCCTTTTTATTGCATTTTTGAGCTTTTTATTGCTTAAAACATTCATTTGGACCTCAAAACTTAAGTTTGGAGGCAGTTAGAAGTCATTTTAAAGACATTTTTTTTCTTCATTTTTCCAAAATTGGGGGGTTAACTTTTTCTCCCCCCCCCCCCACTTCTGAGTGGGGGGGGGTTAAACCCCACTTCTCAGAATTTGGGGGGGGTTAACCCCCCCAACCCCCCCTCCCCGTGCCCATGTATGGGTATAATCCCCTCCCCAACCCTCCCCCTGCCCACCTATGATTTAAACTTCAAGGTATAGCTACAGTTTCAGGGTTTTAGTCCATATTTTAAAAAGAAAAATGGTTTTGGCACCTGGAAAACACACCCTTCCCCTCCGGCCGAGGCCTTATGTCGGCCTGGTGCACTTGTACTTACATGGCGCACTTGTGGCGCTTTGCACTGTAATTCTCCTCCTTTATTTATATTTATATAGGATCGTTTTTCTTGTGATCTAAAAATTTCACAAGATAATTTTAAAAATGTATATTTTTCTTCAAACGTAGATAGATTTTTTAATAAAACATTAGACCACAATGCCTTATTTTTTATATTATATTTTATAAATATGTCAATCCCGTATATTTTAAGGCAACAGACCGCCCGCTGGACTTTCATCTCCAAGCGCTTCTACTAACCAACAAATTTCTTCTCAGCAGCAATATCTCTCGAATACGGTGGAACCAACCAATAGAATTCAACCTCAACAATTTATGCCCAACCAACAGCCGGGAAATTTCGGGAATCAGCAGCCTAACGTTTCGCAACAATCGTTCGGGTTTGTTCCCGGAAAACAAACGGCGGTAGTTGCGCAGAATCAATTGGATGCGCAGAAACAGTTGGGCATCCAAGCGAACGCCAACCTTCCGCAACCTGGCCACGCCGCGCAAAACGCGGGGCAAGGTGCCACCTACGCTCAAATTCAACCCCACACGGTCCCTAGCAGTGCGACGGGATATAACTCGTCCCCGCAAATTCAAAGCGGACCACAGACTCATCAAAACCAAAGTTTCCTGTCCAATCAGCAATTTCAACCGACTGTGTCGAATTTTCAAAACGGTAGGTTTTATAACGAATAACTTTAAAGTTTAAAAAAATATTAGCCTTAGTTTTTACGTTCATTTTTGGTCGTTTATCGTTTCAATACATATTTTACGGAAATTGTAATAGTTAGTAAAAATTTTGGTTTTAATTCATTTAGTCAGCAACAGAAATATACGCTTTTAACCTCATTTTTAAACAAATAAGCAGTCCTAAATTGGGATTAAATTCATTATCCTGGACTATTTTTTTAATAAAAATGATCATACATGAGCATGAACCGGCAAGCTAAGGGGGTGGTTACCCCGGGTAAATGGTCCTTTGACAGCTAGGAGGTGGGTCCAGGGGGTACGTACCCCCCTAGCTTTTTAGGGAGGGTCTACCCGGGGTAGACCAGTTTGAAATCCAGAGGGGGTCAGAGGGTGTCCGGTTTCCAAACAAAGTCACATTAAATCATTTATTTAGGTTTTTTAGCACTAATATAGAATTTTATATACTAAAATAAGCTATTTATGTATAAAAAGAGTACAAAAGTGCTGTTTTTTACTACAAAACCGTGTTTGTGGCAGTAAATTTTGACCTAAATTCATACCCAAAATTTGGCTCGGAAGGGGGGAGGAGGTCAATTTAGAATTCGAGAAGGGGGTAGGGTGTCGAAATTTAAAAATTTTGAGGGGAGGGGGCCCCCTGGATTTTTTTCTAGGGGGGGTCAGAAATTTCGAGGCTTGGGGGGTGGACCCCACCCTACCCCCCCCCCATCCTATGCTCATGTATGAAAATGATTAACTGTTGACAGCTAAAAAATTTTTGATGAACAATTACAAAAATTTTCAATTTTGTTATCAATTCATAGCAAAGTAATAATGTAAAAATGACTTGGCTTGACGCCTAAAGACAAAAAATAGATAATATTTTAAAAAAATGTAATATATTTGTACATAGTACCACATAATTAACTATAAAGCTTTGTTATTATTTGTTTTCGGAATACTTAAACTTCTAATTAATAAAATTAAAGATTCTGTAAACTAAATTTTTTGTCAGCTAAAACAAAAATAATCCTTATCCAAAACTCAAATTAAGGTTTTATATTTAGGTGCTCTTACCGGAGTTGGTTCTTTTAATCAAGGGAGAGTCTCTAATGTTTCTACGGCACCATCATCACACCATGTGGTTTCCAACGGTTATCATCCGCAAGAAACGTTAAATTATACTTACAACGGCCAAGCTCAAATTACTTTAGCATCAATGGGATCAATGCAACCACCTATAACAGCTGTGTCTATGTATAATAACGCTGTGAGTTCGGTGCAACAACCTTCGCCAATTACGATTCAACACCAGAACGTCTCAATAGCGCCCGGTAACCCAGTTCGGCAACACGGTGCAAATGCTGGATTGTCCCAATGTCAGAATTTTCCAGTAGTATCAGGCCAACATTCTGCTGCGCAAGGAACGCTAAACAGACAGAATTCGAGCGGAGTTTCACAGAATGTTTCCGGACTGAATTCCCAATCTGCGGTCACCTCTTTGCCTTTAGCTCATAGTACGGCGGGGGTCGTTAGTGTTGCGGGGGGTGTTCCGCAGCAGACTGTGAATAATCCAGTATATGTCCCCCCGGCTCAAGGTGTCTCGCAGGGAAATACGCAATTTTTTCATCGAAGTGCGCAGTTTTCTCAGGGAAATGCGCAGATTGTTCAAGGAAATCCGCAATTTTCTCAAGGAAATGCGCAGTTTACGCAAGGAAATGCGCAGATTTCCCAAGGAAATGCGCAGCAGATTTCCCACGGAAGTGCGCAGTTTTCGCAAGCCCCAGCGGCTTCTTATCAGAGCGTTGTGGCACATGCTTCGCAACAGCCACAGCCCACGGTGCAACCTCACGCAACTTCCGCTAGTGCAGTCCAAGGACAGCAGCCTACCGGTGTTGTTGATCAATATCCGGCGAATTATGGTGGTGCTGTAGCACCAAACAATGGTGGCGGCTTCGCGGTAACTCGGCCGGCTCAGCAAGGAATTGTAAACGGCGTACAAAATTACAATCAAAACCAGCAGCAAACTTTTCCGCAGAACTACCACGGTCAACAGCAACATCAGAATTATCAACCCTCGATGTATCAGTCTGGTGCGATGGCGCCGTCCCAGCCTCAAACCGTGACGCCATCGTCCCAATATCAACCCCATCCGGTGGTGCAGAAAAATTTCGGCGGGATCGACGAGCCGATAAACGTGACCCTGCCCGCCCCCCTTCTCCCGTCAAAAGCGGAGACGAAAAAGGGGGACATGACCTCCACGGAAAAAGAATTGGCGGATTTATTCGGATGATTTTGATCGGAATCCGACAAAACAATATTAACGAATCATTGTAAAAACGCACTCCTCGTTTATTCAACTTATATATAAAAATTGTCTTTGAATAAGATGATTTAAATTCGACTTGTATAAAATAAAGCTAAGATTTTATTTATTTTTATAACTCAAAGTGATAATTTATTTTATTTGGCCGGTTTTTATAATTAAGATATGAGCTGGCACTGGCATTGCTTTAGAATCTACTTATATTTGTGTTTTAGTATTTTTTTTTAAATTAATTCAAGGTGATTGCGTAAAACTATGAGTGCCGGGTTAATGATCGATAAATTTTTAAATAATAATATATTATTAATTATGAAAAGTATCAAATTAGTGATAGTGTTTGCCATGATACGTTTATAAGTATACTGAAAGCTTACAGGCTATAAGGAAACGGTAATTATTGTTATGAAATATATTTACAGTACATTTACTCACCATTTATACAAAACGTTACTTCATCGTAAACAAACAGTGAAACTTACTAAATTATTTTCATACATTTAGTATTTCATTAAACATAAATCTATTATTTTTTATTTTGCGCCAAAACAGAACCCAAAAACCCATTTTAAATACACGCTTGAGAATGAAATCTACACTTTTTTCTTTAAAAAATTTGGGATATTACTATTTTTTTATCTGTTCTATTTTTTCTGCTATTGGTTTTATGAAAGTCACTTGTTTAGTAAACGATAGGCCTTGCCATATACTGGTTGTGATATGTTTTAAATATTATATTATTTTTATATTTTGTAACAATATACGCGGCTTAGGTCCTTGGGGGGGAACACGGAAAAGAGGTTCAGTATAATTTAAAAGGATTCTCTTAAATAGCAACATTTTTTGTAGGGAGATTTTGCATACACATGAGCCTGCAATGCTTTTAATTAATACCAACTAAGCTATTAAAATAACGTCTTTACAAATATCACAAACGCAAAAAAGGTCAAATTTTAAGTTTTTTTTTTTCATACGTTATTCACTCTCCAAATAAAAAAATATTCAAAGGAATAAAAAACCGTTAAAATTTTGTATTTTTTGGAAGTTTGCTTAGAAATGTCTCTTCCGACACATTACACAAAATATTAGCCGAGTACATTATTAGGAAGTATGAGACTTCGTATTCCTTAAAAGAAGCGTTCATAATTTATTTAAAAGACGAACTAAATATCACTTTGTTTCATTGTAGTGCTGCATCTTTTAAGCCTGTCTATTATAAATGCACGTATTTAATAAAATAGAATTCATTCTTATTTTATGACAATGACAAAATACTATAATAAGAAAGAAGGAATGGCAATTTTTAAAATATTATTCTAAATTATTGAAACTCACGAAATTGCCACTCTTTAAATAGTAAGGCTGTAATTACATCAGAAAAAAACTCAATAAGTAAAAGAAAAATAAGAAATGATGGTGATAATGAATGTTCGACTTTCATACTCTAATTATGATTAAAGCGTCGCTACAGGGCTTGCTGTTCTGAGCGGTCCCACGCATAGCGAGTGGTGGCGAAGCGGCCAAAAAAAATTCACCCTCTCCCCCCCCCAAAAAAAAAATCCCAAAACTGCCGACACATGCACCCCTAAAATTTAAAAAGTTTCAGCGCTAAAAATATTTGGGAGATACAGTCCTGAGCAGCAATAAAGGTACGCACTATAATGCCGCCATAATGCTGGCACAGCACTTGAACGGTTGTGATAAGAGGCGTTTAGAAGACTAGTCTTGTAATATTAGGAGAAATTTGCGAATGGGCTTTCATTTATGCCCGCCCAATTCGACAAACCTAGATATTTTATTTTTTGATATAATTAAAATTAGATGCCCTATGAAAATGCTTCTCTAATAAAAAAATTATTTGTGAACAACATTTCAACGAAATGTTTTGAATTTATAAGAAAACGGGCTTCATTGCGAAATAGCAGCACAGTTAAGCTTTTATTAGTTATTCTAAATTTAAACTATTTTTTTCAATTAAAATTAAAAAGTTGTCACTGTGTAAAAAAAACAAAATATTTAATAAACCATGGTTTGGCCAGCTAATAACATGAAACTAAACATGAAACTAAACACTATTCATAAAGTAAAATTATTTAGCAATTATCAGCATATTAACAAAAGCATCCAGCTTGGTTACTAATCATTACACTAATCAGGAATGTTACCTACTAATTAATAAATATGACGGAAAGTGTTTGCTGACGAGTCCCAGCTTTCCCTCATATTCATTTTGCCTGTTCAAACAAGGGACGAAACAGGCAAATGTATTAAAAACTTTTTCTAAAGGTTAAAAATAAACCTAATACCTAAAACATATAATAGTATCAATATAGTTTTTTATATATCAAAAATTAATATAATTTACTAAACTATATAACAATTACTAAAAGCATGAATACTCCTGTATATTACTTATAACTATAATAACATTTAATATAATTTATAATTTAATAAACTCTCTCTTTAAATAATTTTTAATACGTTATAGATAACATCAACAAATGGTAATGGAATTTCTCAACTAACAAAAACTTTTTTCTCTAATTAAAATATAGTACGCTTAATACTTCACATTCAAGAAATAGTCACTAACAAAATCTACTCACACTCACAGTAACATTTACTAATTTTATTTGTTGACACTTTCAATATGTATATTATTATTAAAATTCATCTATATTTGCACTCTTAACACTATTAATGCATTAAATATTTACTAACACCAAGTATATATGCTTTTTGCATATATACGAAATGTCTCTAGCATGTATGCTTTAGCATACATGTGAAATGTCTCTTTAGCGTATATGCTTTATGCATATACGTGAAATGTCTTCTTTAGCATGTATGTTTACACATACATGCACAATGTCTCTTAGCACATATGCAACATGCATATGTGCATATAATTTATAGCAGAAAGACACAGTGTATACTTATTTTTTGTTTCTATTTAATTATACATAAATAAAAAAGAGTATCATTTACATATTATACACCAATTTCCAAAATGTCTCGAACTATAGCAATATTTCTCAAAAAATAACAAATATTTTGGTAGTCACACCACGTTAGTTTTTTATTAGTTTTCCTCACACACATTCCATCTTTTTATTAATATTAAGAGTTTCGCCCTCTTTTTACCTCCTGTTAAAAAAATTAGACATTCTATAATACTTCTAAACGCCTTAAACAAGGGGCGCATGAGCAAACAGAAAGGGAAGCGGCTGTGGTCTATTCTTGATCTCTTCTTTCTTTCGCTTCTCAAAAGCGAGGGTTACTTTGTTGCGCCTACGTGCAGATTAGTCATCACATCGCTATACGACGGGCATGAAAAACTACCTTTATTTTTGCTCGGGACTACTGATATTACCGAGATAACGATATTACTTGAAAATCTTTGGCATACCCCCAAATTTGAGAAAAGAAGTATACCCATCCTTCCCCTTTCTCAAAAAAATCCAGGAGGCTTCCCGCCTGGTTTCACGCGTATTAATAATATTTTGAAGAAATTATTTACACAAGGAAATCACGTAGGTAAAAAAGAGCTCCCAACGAACCTAATGCAGTGTCAGATGTGTTCTAAATATTGTGTTAACTCGTTCATGTAAATGCCTTTTCCTCGGTTACAACTGTGAAACCTCCGTATGACATATGTCGTACTTCCGTCATATATAAATTTTTACGCGAGTAGTGCCCAGTGAGCGAACAAATTGAATTGGTTAACGCGGTACGGTAGCAATATGCAGATTTGAGTGTATTCTGTAGGATATTTCAGGTTGCAAAAATTCGCATATTGCTGCCATACACCTTTAACCATTTCAATTTGTTCGCTCACTGGGCACTATTCACGCACAAAAAATTATGTGTTTAAGGAAAGAACGACCTAGGTTATGCGTAGAGTTTACCGCGGTAAGGTTTACCTACGACATTTGTCATAAGAAAATCAATCACCGTAAGACGAAGGTTTTACCTTTGTCGTAGGAAGGTTTCGCGGTTGTAACGGGGGAAAAGGCCTTAACGGGAACGAGTTTATAACAGCCCGCGCTTATTTGCCTTTTGTGTTAATTGCACATATTTTGACGCCCCATTTGCGCAAGCAGGTTACAACCTAACGAATTGGGGACAATTCGCTCCCAGACAATTTGCTTCTGGACAATTCGCCCTCGTGACAATTCGCTCACTGGACAATTCGCTCCCAGGACAATTTGCTCCCAAGGAAAATCAATTGTTGGAAAAATGTAGGAGGGACAATTCGCTCCCGGAAATTTTCGTAAAAGCAATATTTATTAAACCTACTTCATGGAGGACAATTCTCTCCCTGGACAATCGCTCCCTGAACATCTTACTTTAAAAAATGCATCGCTGATCTATTTGCTCGCAAGGTTTTTTAGGCTAACAGGAATTTACTCCGCAGCGGACTGAAAAAATCTACTCCGGTCCACAGACTTGTGGACGCTTTAAGTATGGACAGCACGCAGTATGTAAATATAAACGTTTATATCAGCTAGCTAAACATTCATTGCGTTACTTTTACACCATGCACATTTCAGCTCATGACTAAAATTGATGTTCCGTTGCACTACTTTTTACATTGTGCACAATGTACCTAGCTAACTTGTTTGTACACTGTGCACATATTACATTTTTAGTGTTGTATACTATATACAGTTCAGTTATTACATTTAAGCCGTTTTATATAGTACACATTTTGATTATTAATTTATACCGAATTTAATATCATAAACAATTATTATGCATTGTTGTAGTTCATGATATTTTGTTAAGCTAATTTTACATTGTGCACATTGTAGCTCAGTTGTTTCTACACTGTACACATATTACATTTATAGCGTTTTTGTGCTATATACAGTTCAGTTATTAATTTATTTTGTAATTATTGAGTGAACTTTACATTATGCACAAAAATTTACACTGTGTACATATCATGATAAGCCGTTTTGGTACTATACAAATTTCGATTATTAATTTATACCGCATTTAGATACATGTACAATTATTATGCATTGTTTTAGTTTATGATATTTCGTTAAGCTAATGTTACATTGTACACATTGTAGCTCAGTTTTTTCTACACTGTGCACATATTACATTTATAGCGTTATTATACTATTAACATTTGAGTTATTAATTTATATTGTATTTACTACACACATCTTACATCGCGCACATTTTACACTGTGCATATATTACATTTATAGCATTTATAGGATTTATTTATTTCTCTAAACTTTATTTCAAAATTTTCTTTTAGATGTTTCTTTTAGATGTGTTAGTTAACTTTTTTGAAACAAAAAAGTTAACTAACACACAATACTAACAATGCAACATGCAAAAATTTTTGACATACTCTCTAAATCCACTTAATATATTTTCAAAAGCCTGTTTTTGGAATTCAAAACCAAGAAAATAAAAAAAGCACACTTTTTTAACAAAGTAATTTTGGAAAAACCAAAAATAATAATTGGTAAAAAATGATCAAATAAAGCGTAAAAACGTCCAAATAAATCCTAATTAGGGCCCTGTTTCTGAAAGAAGGGCCCTTATTAGGGCGTGTAAGCGCTCTTATAAGGGCGCGCCCTTATTAGCACATCATGGCCCTAATAAGGGCGCGCCCTAATTAGCACACTTATCGATTTTCAAAAAAAAAATTATTTATAAATCTGTTTTATGCGACTGTTACCGTAGATGCAATGGCTCAGTGGTAGTGATTTGACCTACCACTTAGCAAGTGACGGGTTCAAAACCTGCGGATGGTAGACTTTTTTATTTTTTTTCTTTTCAAAAATTTTCAATCTTATTTTTTGTTTCATTATTTTTCTTTTATTTTAACATAAGTAGCCCACCAAAAAAATAGTCCTTTATTTTTGTTATTGTTTTTTGGATTTTATACTTGCATTTGGATCACCATAACAATTGAGTAGTTTAGCATTCCAATTTATTGTTTGTTTAAACCGAAAAGGTATGGATTTTTTTCGCTGAAAATTATGGTATGACCCTAAATAAATGGGACCCTCGTAGTAAAATCATTTTTCTTAAAAAAAAACAACTGTTCCGTGCTGCCTTATATTTTTTCTTTAAAATTAAGACTATTCGCATTTTATTTAATACACAAGTAAATCTTATCATTAAAAAGCAAGTATAAGGTAAGTATTATTGTTCATTTTAACAAAACTAACACTAAAGGAAGTAGTTTTAAATCTTTTTTTGTTATTTAGCTCATATTTCAAATGGATTAACATTTAAAAAAATTTTAGGTTAGTTTTCTATTGTTATGGTGTACCAAATGCGATAAGTATAATTTCCAAAACACAATAACAAAAATAAACGACTATTTTTTTGGTGGGCTACTCATGTTAAGTTAAAAGAAAAATAATAAAACAAAAAAAAACAATTTTTTAATGGAAAAAAATACAAATGTCCACCGTCCGCAGGTTTCGAACCCGTGACTTGCTGAGTGGTAGGCCGAATCACTATCACTGAGCCATTGCAGCTACGATAACAGTCGCATAAAACAGACTTATAAATAATCTTTTTTTTTTGAAAATCGATAAGTGCGCTAATTAGGGGCGCGCCTTTATTAGGGCCATGGTGTGCTAATAAGGGCGCGCCCTAATAAGAGCGCGCTCTTATTAGGGCGCGCCTTAATAAAAGCAGTCAATGTGTCTGAGAAATATATGAAGCCACATATTTTTCCTTTATTATTTTTCCTTTATGTTATATATTTTTGGCAATGTAACCCAAATTATATACTATAAAGTTTAAAGTGTTTTTTGGATTTAAAACTTTAATATTTTTGCGCCATTTTCTGTCTTTTAAATTTTCGGCCGACCGCCCTTTAAATAACCTAAAATAAACAATAAATCCCAAAAAATTAAAATTTCAAACGTTATTTTTGTCAGGAATTGCTTGGCGGTCATTTTACGCTATATCCCGTAAAAATCCGTTGAGATTAAGGTTTTCAAAATCGAGGCTAAAGCTACAAATCGGCACCTATTTTCACTACCCCGCGTAAATTGCCCCCCTCCTAAGTACAATGCGCCCAATGTAAAAATAGTGCCACGGAATATCAATTTTAGCCATGAGCTAAAATGTGCATAGTGTAAAAGCAACGCAACGAAGGTTTAGCTAGCTTTAGACTAAAATGTTTATATTTAAATACAGGCGTGCTACTTCCATACTTGAAGCGTCCACAAGTCTGTGGAGCGGAGTAGATTTTTTCACTCGGCTGCGAAGTTAGCTGCGGAGTAAACTCCTGTTAGCCGTTTTTTAAGCGCAACTTTTATAAAACCTTTTTATGGACAATTTGTTTCCAAAAAAAGCTCCCGGAATAAAATGCAAACAAATTTTGTTGAATCGTTCGTTCTTTTATTTAACTGGGTAACTAAAAGTTATGCTATTGGTTAATATTAAATACAGTTAGTCCGCAGTTGCCTCACGCCATAATGTTTCACAGATTTTTGGCTAAACTTTATGTGAAAACCTTAAAAGTGTTTGTGAAAGTTAAACAACTTTTTTAAATATTGTGAAGGAAGTTTTATTTTTTACATGTTATATGAAATAAACTTTACGAGTGGATTTAAAATCAGCTTTTTATTGATTAATATTTTAGTTTTTTATTATTGTTATAATAATTAATCTCTTTGCTTTTTTTAAAAAAAATTTAAGGTTATAATTCTTCGGTGTGGAAATAATAATAATAATTATGATCAAAAGATAATATTATTAGTGTTTTGTAAATTTCCACCGGGTTATGTGCATGCATTAGTTCGCCGCCGGGTTCATTCTTTGGATTTGAAATTAAGCTTTCAATTTAGTGATGTTGTTACCTGTAATATCACTGAAACTTATTTGAACTTAAAACATGCTTTTAATTATTATATCCGCATTTTTAGGACTATTTTTTTATTTTTAAAGGTTTAAAAAATGTTCTCAAAAAATTTTTCACAAAATTTCTAATGGCACTACTCTTAGACTTTTTTTGGATTTTTTTAATTTTAGGGGTGCATGTGTCGGCATTTTTGGGATTTTTTTTTGGGGGGGGGGGGTGAATACCGCTTCGCCCCCTCACGATCCGCTATGGGACCGCTCAGAACAGCAAGCCCTGTGGCGACGCTTTAATCATAATTGGAGTATGTAAGTCGAACATTCATTATCACCATCATTTCTTATTTTTCTTTTACTTATTGAGTGTTTTCTTTTGCAAAAAACAATCCGTGATTTAATATAAATAAATATAAAAAATAAATAAAATAAATACAGGAAGATAAATTCTCAAAAAAATCAAAAACTTTCAGAAACAAGTGTTCCCAAACAAAATATGCTTTATATAACAAACAACAGCAAAACACTTTCTTACAATTTTACCAAAAATCGTTCTTCCAGAGGGAGCAAGCAAATTATACAGAAAACGACTTCTACAAGACCCAATTGTCCTCCAATAAAGTATTATAAGAATCGAGTTTGTTTAAAATCCCGAGAGCGAATTGTCCAGGGAGCGAATCGTCCCTAATGAAGTAGATAAGATTTGCGTTTATAAAAACACCCGCTAGCGAATTGTTCCTCCTACGATTTCTGTAAGAACTGATTTTCTCAGGGAGCGAATCGTCCAGGAGCGAATTGTCCGGGAGCGAATTGTCCCGGGCGAAAAGGACCAAAACCTACCCCAAAAGCGGTAAAAAATTTTTTTATAAAGTTTTGCCGTGAAACACTGGAACACCTTTAATTATTTAGCTGCGAATTTTAAAAAATCAATTTAAAAAAGTTTCTATGGTTTTAATTTTTTTTGTATTAATTAAAACACTTATTTGATACGTTTTTTTAAATTTTATTAATTATAGCTATCAATTTTTTTTCAAGGTAAATAAAATTATTGTTTATCAAAAAACCCGAAATATGGGATGTAATGTAGGGTAGTGCATTTAATTTCGGCACTTTTTCCAATTGGGCATTTTTGATTTTGGACTATATCTTTGGTAATCCTGTACGGAATACGACGTTTAATAGCTCAAATGAGAGCTAATTATATGTAAATGACTGTCGTGAGCTTTTTATTTGTTATGTTATGATATTTTCATGTGAAATTGTGTGATTTATAAAAAATAAAATTGTTATTCGTTTTTAGAACATAGGCATTTCATGATTACGCAATAAATTGGTTTAAAAATTAAACTGTCCAGGTAAAGTTTAGTCTATTTTCCGAATTTTTAGTCCCCGTGGTTTCACGTTGCGTCTGTGGTGAGCAATCGTTATAAAATAAAATACCATTTGGCATTTTAGCTATAACTTTTTGCCAGTTACACGTTAAACAACAAGTGAAAGCTTAAATTAAAGAAAACTGTCTGGAGATAATGATAGGCTTAATTTTTGAAAATAATGGTTTTTTGACTGAGAAAAAATCGATTGTTTGTAAAGTGCCGAAATTAAATGTGTGCATTTAATTTCGGCACTTTTCCATTTTTTTAAAAACAGATTTAATTAATTAAAAAAAAAACTATTTCGTACAGTGAAACTTTTGTGACGCAACGCTTTGTGACGCAACGCAGTATCGTGAAAGCTTCAAAATGAGCTATCAAACATGAAAATCGGGCCATACAGTAAAAAGTTACATCGGAAAAACAAAAAAGTGCCGAAATTAAATGCACTACCCTAAGATGTATTATTTGTAGAATCATGTTTTCGTGAGCAAATTAAATTTTAACATAAAATTCAAAACTGATAATCGCAATATCTATTTTCTTTTTTTAATTTAACAATATAATTCCAATTTTTATTACAGGCAATATAAAACTGACAGACCTGGGGTCGCGTTCTGACGCGCGGTTAAAAGTTACCCCAGGGTAATTTTTTTACGTGCTTAAGGATGCGAGTGAAAAATCAATTTTACCTAGGTAAAAGTCGGTTAAATTTTTTCTATGCGAGTGAAAAATCAATTTTACCCAGGTAAAAGTCGGTTAAATTTTTTCTATTGTTTTAAGAATAAGAATTTATCCAACTCGAGAGGTGGTTAAATATTTTCTCCGGTAGTATTAATTAAAAAAAATAATAAAATACGCGCATTGATTAAATTTTTTATTTTCCGCGAGGTGGTTCTGCAGCGCGGGAAAAAATTTAAAAAAAAATTCATTGCAATCATTTTCTGTCCCATATGCGGCAGGTTTATTTATTTACAATATATATTTATTTTTTTAATTTTCATTGGGAACTCCAGAGCTTCGCCCTATTGTTGCATAAATTTTATGAATAATTAAAATGTGATGACATAGAATGTTTTGCAAATTTTTGTACGCTATTTTTTGTCAAAACTTATTTAAAACAATAAAATAGTCTTAAAAAATGTAGATGGGATAACTTCTGCCTTATTTTTGTACTAATTTCATGAATAATTAAAAAGTGACACCCTATATGATTTTGTCAAATTTTTTTTGCAAATTAATTTTTAAAAAAAGCTTATTTAAAACGCTAAAAATAGTCTTAAAATGCAGATGTAGTAAATTTAAACGTATTTCAAACTTAAATAAGCTTAAAATCGCTCATTTAATTGGCAGAGCTCAATCCGCTTTAAATGACCGGAGCTCCGGAGCACGATATTGGAGAGCAGGAACATCACTACTTTAAATGTATTTCAAATTACATAAGCTTAAAATCGTTCATTTAAAAGGCAGAGCTCCAAAGCTCCAGAATTCTTTGTTTTAAATGGCTGGACCTCCGGAGCATGACATTTAAAGGTGCAGTATACTAACTTGGTTATTTCCAATATTGTTTTTATACCATTTTAAAAGAAAACTTATTTATTGTACGGATATTAAATTAGTAAAACTTTATAGAAATCATACTAGGGTACCAAAAAATCATACTAGGGTACCAAAAAGCTTTAGTTTTAAATTTGGTTTAATTAAAAAAAGTATTTAATGAGTACTGTCATTTTCAAAAAAAAATTTAATTCGTTTTACATTTAGTGTGTTTTTATTTGCTGTTATTCTGGTTTGTTAGCTATTTAAAGTTTGGCTTTTAAAAAAATGAACTGCCTATAAAAAAGACATTTCACATCTTTAAGTTTTACATTTTGCAATTTTTCAAAATTTTTCAAATTTTGCAAAGTTTTCAAAAACACCATAAACCAAACACCAAACATTATTTTTAGAATATGATATTTTTAAAATAACATTATTTATCTAAGTTTCTATGAAGTTTTGTTAATATCCGTTTTGTTGAAATGTTTTGTTTTGAAAAAACACATTGGAAATAACCAAGCGGTATTCTTGTTAATAACTTGTTAACCGTTGAGAATTAATTTTTGGTGCAATAAAATTTTTTTCTCAGTGTGACCTGACACATCGATTAGTATTAATTAAACAGCAATAAAAAATACACCATGATTTAGTATATTACACTTTTAAGGACAGAAACATCACTAGTATTAAAAAATGTTATTAACTTTTAACCTTACTGCAAGTATCAGAAGTTTTGGAACACCAGGCTTTTTAAGTTTAAGTTGGAAGCACAGTTTACAAAATATTGCTTTTATCCCCATTTTAAACGGTCTTTAAAAAAAAACTCCCATAATTCCGGGGAACCAACGACTTTGCCAGTAAATAAGCGGATAATTTTTGACTTAAAATTTTTAGTGGCTCGAATATTAAAGTTTTTTTAATGCAGTTACAGACAGGTGATTAAAATTACAGGTGATTAAAATCAATTAAAATATCTTTTTTATTTTACTTTGTTTTAACAAACTAAATGTTAACTAAGTACGCGACAGTAACGAATAAAACAGTTGCAGTAACAAAAACATAACTGATAAAAATGATTCAAATAATAATACATTTTTCAGAAACATGTTAGTAGTTTTTTAAGCCAATATCAACATTCAACAGTACAGTCATGTAAATAACATTTTAACACTGTTTTCGTATTTCTTTTAGTCTTTCAAGAAGCTCCAAATGACACTGTTTCCATTTTGTTTTATAAACTAAACAATTCGCTAACTATTCTTTTCGTTAGCAAAAATAACACAAAAAAAATAAACGTGATGCTATTTTTCACTGATTGTTTCAATTCCAAGATTTTACGTCACCAGCTGTAGTTACATCCGCAATCCATATTCACCCACCCATTGGTGTGAATTGCGAACAAATTCCATCATTATTACAACAGTATCCTGTATCAGAATCAGTCAGTACTGGAGACGTCGACGGTAATTTATGACGCTATCACGTCGCTCATATATGAGTCCAGTTCTTGGTCCAACTGACCCCTGTTCTTGGACATGTACTCGTCCAGCTCCTTGTCCAATTCGTCTTGACTAATCGGGCGTCTGTTGTTTCGGAATCGTCCACCACCGCGACCGCCGCCGAAACCGCCGCCGCGACTATAAAAATATTACGGTAAAATTAAAATAATTTTAACGTTCAGACTTCTAAAAAAGTTAAAACATTTTTCAATGTTCTCTATTCTGGTAGGACGAAACATTATTGAAAATTTGAGAGATTTTTAAATGCATTGTATATAAATAAAAGCCGATAAAATAGGATATTCGTTACCCTCTCCATCTGCCGCCTCCTCCTCTGTAGCTTCTGAAGCGACCTCCTCTTCGATTGTAGTTGTTATAGTTGCCGTAGTTGCGAAAACCCCGACCGCGAAACCTGACTGTGCTGTTGAAAGGATTGAAATCGTTGCCTCCGAGGTAGTTCCTACCGTAGTCCCTACTGTAATCTCTGCCGTAGTCTCTGCTATTGTCCCTACCGTAGTCCCAATTTTCCCTGTCGTCGTGATAATAATCTCTGTTAAACCTGGAACACATGATTTAAAGGTTTTTCTTCATATTTGTACGCTAAAGAAGTACGTAAATGGTCGTTTGAACATTTAAAGACCCAGGAAGAGCTGTTAGCAACCCTCCTAGGTTTTAACGACGTTCGAAATTTTTTCAGTTTTAGATCTAAAAGGGGTAAGGGCAAATCAGTGAATAAAAAGAATGAAGTACTTTTTTTGAACTGGTTTGGGTTTTGGATCATTTTTCTCGGTTTTGTTAAGTTTTTTTTATAACAATTCGCTGAAGTGACAACCACTTTGTGTATAGAGTAATGTTTGTGTAGGTATATTATATCAATATGCACTACTGGATAGCATATAAAATAAAAGTGTTAAAGGTAAAAAAATAGTATTTAGCAAACACAGCTACAAAAACTAATTGGTTAAAACCAACTAGTTATAATAGTTCAATTAAAACTAAAATCAAGCTGTAAGTAAAAAACCAGTGCAAGAGCACAGAATTTTTAAAAACTTTTTATCAATTTTTTTGGATTTATAAAACTCTAACCACAAGAAAAAACTTCGTCAACGCAGTGGTAAAATTACTGAATAAACAAAAAAAAAACAACATTTTTTCGTAAACTCACCATCCTCTGCCTCTGGGTCTAATTTCCCTGCGACCGAAGTTCCAGTAGTTAGAATATCCGTAGGCGGATCTGAGGTCGTTAGGCCAACTGCCTCCCCCCATTGCGTAGCCTAGACGAGCTTTTGCTCCCAACCGCTGCAACACATTCTGCTTCTAAAACCACCCGTTCAATCATTAAACCAAATAAAAAGCAGTTAGAAAACGGAATAAATTTATAAAATATTTTTTTTTGATTTTATTAAAAAAACTACCAACAAGTTAAAGTTAAATACTAACTACTGTTGCATTTGATTACTGGTGCATAACAATTTCCCTTGCGACCATAGGTGAGAAAGGGGGGGGGGGGGCGGGGGGGCGGTCCACCCCCCCCTAGCCTCGAAATTTTGGCCCCCCCTAGACGAAAATCTAGGGGGCCCCCCCTCCCCCCAAATTTCCGAATTTTTTACCCCTGACCCCCCTCTAGATTTTGAAATCTGATCCTCCCCCCTCCCCCCTCGGGAAAATTTTAGGTACCTTTTTTATACTAAATTTTCTTCCAAAAACGTGAATTTTCATCACATATTCATGCTTTTACATCCTTTTTATACATGAATATGGCTTTTTATTCAATAAAATGTAGTATTATCCTATAAAAAGAACAAATATTAAAGTTATTATGGTTTAAAACTGTTTTGCTTTGGACACCGGACCCCACCTGACCCCCTCTAGATTTCAAAATTTCGCACCCCGGGTCGACCCCCCCTAAAAAGCTAGGGGGGTCCGGACCCCCCTGGGACCCCCCTCCTAGAATTCAAAATTCGATTTACCCCGGGTAACCACCCCCCCTAGCTTCCCCGACCGTGTTCACCTATACTTGCGACCCAGAAAACTAACCTTTTTCTCCTTAATTTCCTGCATTACGTTTGGTCTGCGCTCCATATCCCGTGCCAAGTCCATGTTCCGTATCTGGGATCCGCTGAGCGGGATCCTTCGGACCTTGGGTTCCGCCGGGGCCGCGGAAGCAGCCGGGGGCGCTTTGGTCGGCAGTCGGGAGAAGCTTCAAACAAACGGACACGTATAGCCTCGCATTTTGCCCACACACCGGTTGCACACAGTGCGCTGTTATATACGAGCATGTACTTGGCATGGTGGTATTCCGTCAAAAACGAGAAATATGTGATTAACTCAGCTAATGGTTTTAATGGGTGAACACTTCATGCAGTGAACATTCTAGCGGTAAAGATTGCAAACATCGTTATTAATGTTGGACTAAGAGTCTCAACCATAGGGGTGACATTTTTTTCGCTCCTCCTGGCTTGTTTTAGTACCTGCCCTTTACATAATCTGCATAGGGAAGATAAATTTCAGGTAATGCAACAACAACAACAACAACAACAACAATGGTTTTAATATTTTTTTTAAACTTCTTGCCTCATTTTTTAGTGTCTAATACTAAAGTGTAGTAAATATAAGGAGAGAATGACTTCAGTGACTTCACCATAAGACAAAAGGTAAAGGTGTAGTAGTTACTTTTGTGGTTTCTTTTTAAAATTTATGACAATCCTTATGTCATATGTCTGGTAACTGGTAACACACTCATCTTTCAGCCGATCCTTACGTTTTTTAACCAAGCTAAGCATTGACTACTAACTAGTACAACCGTATATAGCGAGACACCAGTGCAACAAGCATCACACTTGGCTTTTTCTTAGCACGTCTCTAATCTAAAACAGAAAACGGTATAAAATTAAGTTTTAAGCAAAATTAGCAGCAAATTTTTAATGTTTTTAAAAATAATATAATTTGTTGCATTTGTTTATAATGCAACTCACTCGTGTTATTTTTAAATATATTGTAATAAAAACATATTTTTTTGTTAAAAAAAGACAGAAATAAAAAAACTTCGATCTGAAAACTAAGACAATTAGATGGGCACAGGAAGTTAAACCCTTTCCCTCCTTCCTTAATTCTGTGAAGGAGGTTTACCATTACCCCTTTTCCCCACTCCGGAGTAGCGAAAAGGAAGAGGGGTCATAGGTGCCCGAGGGGAGTAGGAGTGTGTATTTTTGGCGTTGATCCCTTGCCCTCATTAATATGTTCATTTCTGACATACCTCTACATACCCCCAACCCAGGGACTAACCAGGGGGTGGGCGGCCGCCCCCCCCCGAAACGGTCGGACAGGGGGAAAAATTAGCATATTGGACGGGTGGGGCGGTGGCCCCCCCATATGGTCGCCAGATAATAAAATTTTGGGGTTTTCAGAGGCTAAAAATTCAAAATTTTCTAGCGTCTCGCTAATCGCTCGGCGCCAAACTATTAAATAATTTTAGTACCCCAATTGACCGACCCCCAAAAATGTTTTCCGCTTCGCTTCGCTCAGCGGTCACTTTTTATAGTATACATACAGACCTGTGCACGGTCTGGAAATGCCCCCCCGTTTTATTGGAGGATTTGCCCCCCCCCCCCCGCCAAAAAATGAAAAAGTACCCTAAAATTATGACGTCATTTTTGACCTATGATGACGCCATCATCGCGAATTTTTTGCAGTTTTTAGCCTATTTCAATGTATTTTAAGCCATTTTAGACCTATTTTTACCTTATTTTCGCTTTTTTGTCCCTTTTCCCTTCTTTTTTTGTCCTTTTTTTTCTTTCTTTCCCCCCTGCTTGGCCCCCCCCCCGTTTTGGCCCCCCCCCGTTTCAAAAAAGTTGCCCCCCGCCCCCCGGTTTGAATCCCCCCCCCTTTCCAACCCCGGGGAGGCGGCTTGCACAGGTCTGTACATACATATATCTCGCTATTTATCTTGCCTAATGCTAATGTTATTTCAAAGTTAGTACAATATTTTTTATAAGTAATAAATACTACACAGAAAGCAAAACAAACAATCATATTGGTTGATTTATGTACCTCCCCCTCCTAAATTTTCCAGCCGCCTATAGCATTGGCTCGGATTTTTTTTCATATAGGTAGGTAGGTACCCTAAAAAACATGGAGTCGAGATGCTGCTCATGTGCTTTGGTTTACAATGTGGGTGTAGCCAAGGGGTCTGAAAGGTCTCTAAATTCCTTTTTGTGAAATCCAGGCTCTGCCAATGTGTGCTAATGTAATTTTTAACTAAGAAAACATGTTTTTACCGCTAAAAACATTAGATAATAGGTTATTAGGCCAAAAACAGTGTATTATACAGCTTTATCTACGTTTATCCCTGCTTTTTTAACGTTTTCAAAAATTATGGGTGGGGGCCCGCCGCCCCCAAAATTTGGGGGGGGGGGGGGGGGAGCGGAGCCCCCCTAAAATTTTTTTGTACTACAATCCGCCCCCCAAAATGAAACTCTGGGTACGTCCCTGCCCCAACCTGTCTCTCCTTTTTACCAATTTATTTCTGTCCCTTTTCTTGCCATTTTAAAGTTTCTTAACAACATTTTTTGGCGTAAAAAACCCTCCTTATTCCCCCCTTATATTTTGACCTAACCAAAAATCATAAACTCATATACACGGTTTTTAAAATTTATTCCAGGGGTATTCCCTATCCCGCCTACTTGAGTTTTGATTTTAACTCCGGGGTGAATACACTCTCCAATTTTGAAAAAAAAAACAACAAAAATATTTTTAAATTCATTTGTTTTCTTCCATACAATTTCAATTAGTACTTTCACACACTTACTTTTTAAACACTTTATTTTATTCAATACATGCATGCAGTAATATCCTAGAAAAAATATCAAGTAAGAGTTTGAATGTGTTTTGCTTGAATCCCATTCCTTTCGATGCTGAACCCCTCTCAATTTCAAATTTATCCACCCGGGGAATACAAACCACATATAAGCAAGTTAGTCCGGAGTGAGGGGGGTTTAACCCGTATTTGGGGGCGGTTTAAAATCAGAAGAACGCACATTTATATTACTCATATCGTGTTTTTTTTTTCGAGTGCATTTTACCTATATTATTTTTCAATTTTTAAGGAAAAATAGGTAAAAACGCTAATTTTAGGCAAAAGGCTTTTTTATAGCCTTTTTGAGTTTTGTATTGCTTTCCCACCACTCATTTTGACCTCAAAACTTATGTTTGGAGGAAGTTAGAAGTCATTTTGAAGACATTTTTTCTTCGTTTTTTTCAAATTTAGGGAGATTTACTTTTAAGTAAACCCCTTTTCCCAGAATTTGGGGTTAATCAACCTTCCCCCCCCGCCCCACCTGCCATGCCCACGAATGCTACAAATTATTATGAAATGTAAAAAATATTTACTAGGTAGCGAAATCTTCTAAACTTTTTGCAGACGATGTCCAGGGTAACGTCAAGGTCAACAACCAACTAACAGACAACAACCAACTAACATTAAATGCAAGCAAAACAACATCCACACTATTCACACCAGACCCTGCAGAGTACAACACACAATTATCACTACAAATAAACAACACAACACTCATTACAACCAAAAACCCAAAAATCTTGGGGCTCACATTCGACCCCAAGCTTACATTCAACACACACATCGCAAACACACACAGCAAAGCACGCAAAACACTCAAAATCATAAACGCACTCACAGCAACAACGTGGGGTAAACCAAAAGAAACACTCATACACACATACAAGGCAATCACTCGACCAATAATCGAGTATGCCAGCAGTCTGGGGCCCCACTACATCACACACATAAAATCAGCAAACTACAAACAATACAAAACACAGCTCTCAGGGTCGCAACAGGGCACACCACAGACACAAACACACACATCATACACACAGAGGCTAAAGTCCTCCCAATAGCAACACACATCCAACTCCACGCAAAAAAAGCAAAATTGGCGGCCATGTACACAAACAACCCACTTAATTATTTAACACAACAACCTGCACCCAGCAGGCTCAAAAAGCAAACAATATTTCACAACAACAACTACACAACAAACATACCTACAGACATACACAACAAAACTTACAAAGCACTAAAACAACAAATCCACACAAACACAGTCACAAACCACATAAATAACACTCCAATAAACCCAATACTTCAAACAAAAGCACCAGCAATAAGCAACGAGGAAGAAAATCTTCCTCGCGGGGTCAGGAGAACCCTCGCCCAACTCAGGGCAGGGAAATCTCCTTTCCTCTACTCCTACCTACACAAAATCAATCCAACACAACACACATCACCAAACTGCCCGCTATGCAAAACACAAACACACACAACACAACACCTTTTTACATGCACACACATCAATACGACACTGGGACCAGAGGACCTTTGGGCAAACCCCGTAGCGGTTGCTGAGCTCCTCCGGGAGTGCGAAGAGGGGGTGAGCAAGGCGAGAGGCGTGCCGGACGGACCTACCCAAGGTTGATAGAAACCCTGGAAACTGGCAAACTCAACGTCAAGGTCAAGCTTTAGGGCGTAGGTTGGCAGTTTTGAAATAATCAAGGCAACTCCCTTTAACCGTTATACCTCGTTACTCATCTTGTTAGAAATATAACCTTACCTTACATTTCTTTCCCCTGCACACCTATGCTGAGGGGAAGCATGGCATTTATGTTCCTTGAGGAGATTATTTTAAATTTAAGGTTGGGAAACACAACTAAAAAAATTGATTTCAGCGCTTAATTACTAAAACAGTTTAAGAGTTGCAATTAAAAAAATAAATCAAATTAGTAAAAGGATTTTTACATTCTAGGAATTATTATTGAAGACGTTGTTTTGTAATAATGTTATTCCTTTATCAATTTTTAAAAAAATATGGTTTTAAAACGTTACTTAATGTTTTCATTTTTTAAATATTGTGAGGAAAAATAAGTTTGAAATGACTTCCACCTACCTTCAAAAACCTTGAGTTTCTATCTGTCAAAAGCAGACGAAAAGGGCATCATCATTGCTCAATACTAAACTTTGTAGTTTTACTAACAACTAGTTAGTTTTACTAACAACTAAACTATAGTGTTATCTTATAGCACACAGAGACTAAGACACTAATTGCATCTTCTTTTGAGATTCCAAGACGCAAAAAAAATCAAAAAGGGTAAGGTCCCTTCCCTTCTGCTCCGAACAATTGATCTCTGTATGATTTTAGAGTTACTTTTTTTATATTTAAACTCTGGTTTGAAAAGTGCATGTCACTACTTTAAATTTAAAACTAATTAACATTTTCTATTAAATTTTTTATATATTTTAAGTTAACACACTTTCAACGAGTTTAAGATACATAAAAGGAGGCAAAGTTTTGTTTAAAGGAAAACGTCTGATTTAGAAATAACAAATTAAAAAAAAAATTAACTTACCACAACAAATATTATTCTATTTTTCACTGACTTTAAAAACAAGCTCCGCCACTTCTTTTGCTAAATGCTTGAAACAGTAAGTTGTTATTTGATAAAATATAGATAGTGATGAAAAAATGTACTCATTTTAGCTTAGGGGATATACGGACATTTTACCATGGGTTATGGTATGGGCCAAAATCCAACTGGGGAGTGTATAAATCTCGAGACGGTAGGAGGTGCGGATGATTTTTGAGTCGGTTGAAATAGGGAGGCAGGGGTTAATTTTAAACTAAAAGTTAACCGCAGATTTTAAAATACCTACCACGAATAATTAAATACAACTTAATACATGAGTTAGATACAATGAATAAAAAATTTTAAAAAAAAATGTTTGCATTGTTTCTTTTTAAAAATAGTTTGATGATAAAATACTATAATTATAATAGAAGCAGAAATGCTAAAAAAAATTTCGAAAGCCTTCTTGATTATAACTTTTAATTGATTTAGTAAAATGAACTTTTTAAGAAAATGTAATAACACAATTTTGTTCACAACTTTACCTAATTTTTTAAACAAATTTTGTGCACAAAATACTTTACTTTAGCATTAAAACCTTAATAATTTAAAATATTAAATTAAAAATATAAACATTAAAAATAATAAACTAAATATGACCTGAGAGACCATTGGTGTTCTGACTTGTTGTTAACATTTCGCTTTTAATAAAAGCTGTCAAGCATACTCCAACACTCCATGATGATCATTTTAAGCGTGTCATCGAGATATGGGGAAACCAATTGCGAAAAGTTGATTACTGTAACGACTACGGAGTGAGTCAATTATGAATAAAGACAACACAATTCACTCAATGAGAAGAGGCGTGCTCCAAAGCCAGTGTGTGATATTAATTTTTACATAATAAATTGCATTCAAACACGTATACAACTTTAAGTTGGCGAAATTTACCGATCATGCAAAGATATTTGCGATGTTCCTTTCATCACAATTTTGGCTGGAACGCTTGATGACATCTTGGAATGATTAAAAGGAGACTCTAATTTTAGCTGATCAAATTTTCACCTAAATTTAAAAAAATATTTTTTCAATGTACTATTATATTATTTTATAAAGCATACGACTGTTTGATAATGAGTAGTAAATTTCAATACACAAAAATTTAGTTTAACACTAATATAACAGAAACATAGTTAACATAACATAATCACAGACCTGTACACGATCTGAAAATTCCCCTCGGAATGTCAGTGGCTGTACCTTCCTCCCGTTGTATTGCCCCCGTAAAAGTTATGGTGCCATTTTTTATCTATTATAACGCCATTCTGGCAAAATCTTTGCAGTTTTTAGTCTATTTAATTGCATTTTTAAGCTGTTTTAGGCCAAACATGACCATAAGCCGGCAAACTAGGGGGTGGCTACCCCGGGTAAACGGCCATTTTAAAGCTAGGAGAAGGGTCCACAGGGGGTCCGTTCCCCCCTAGTTTTTAGGGGGCTCGACCATACATGGGCACGGGTTGGGAGAGGGTTGCGGTTAACCCCCTCAAATTCTGAGAAGGGGGGTTTAACCCCCCCCTCAGAAGTGGGGGAGGGAAAAAAGGTTAACCCCCCTCCAATTTTGGAAAAATGAAGAAAAAAAGTCTTTAAAATGACTTCTAATTGCCTCCAAATTTTAAATGTTTTAAACAATAAAAAGCTCAAAATTGCAATAAAAAGGGCTTTTTGACTTATAATTAAAATTTTTTACCTATTTTTCTTTAAAATTAAAAAACAATATGGGTAAAATGCACTACAAAAAAAACGATAAATGGGTATTTTGCGTTTCTCAGATTTTAACCCTTCCCCCTAATTTGGGCTTTAAACCCCCCCCCCCAACTACGGACCAACTTCCCCATGTATGGTACCCCCTAGCGTTTTAGATGGGGTTGACCCGAGGTAGGCCAGTTTGAAATCTAGAAGGGGATCAGGGTTGGTCCGGTTTCCAAACAAAGTCACATTAAATTATTAATTTAACTTTTTTAGCACATACAGAATTTTATATACATAAATAGACTATTTATGTATAAAAAGAGTACAAAAGTACTGTTTTTTACTAAAAAACCGTGTTTGTGACACCAATTACAGTAAATTTTGACCTAAATTTATACCTAAAATTTGGCGCGGAAGGGGGGGGGTCGATTTGGAATTCCAGAGGCAGGGTGTTAAAATTTTAAAATTTTGGGGAGGTTTTTCTAAGGGGGTCAATTTTTCTGGGGGGAAATTTTTCCTCGAAATTTCGAGGCCAGGGGGAGAGGACCCCACTTAACTACCTCTCTTATGCTCATGTATGTTTAGACCTATTTTTACTTAAATTTTGCTTTTTTTTTGTCCCCTTATTTTTTTTTTGTTTTTCTTTTTCTCCCTGCTTTTAACCCATTTTATTGACTTCCACTCTTAAAAAATGCCACGGTGCTCTTCCCCATTTTGGAATTGCCACCCCAAATAAAACCCCGGGGAGGGGGGGGCAGTGCACTGGTCTGTAATAACATATCCTCCCCGTTCCCGCCTGGGTCAGCTTCCCAATCTTGCTAAACTGGGGCACCAATTTTACCGCGGTGAAGTTACCATTTATTGATGCTTCAGCATCTCTTTGCAAATATCACCTGCTGAACATAAAACAATTAAACTAAACTTTATTAAGTTTTATGCATGCGCACATCAATAATTATGTCGAAAACATAATGGGCATAACTATATTAAAAAATACACAAAAAAGTAAAGACACAAAAAATATTGCACTCTTTAAATTATACATAAACTTTAAAAACTGTTGTTGTTTTTGAATAATAAGCTCGGCACTGAAAACAGCTATAGCAGTGGTTGATTGATTATAATGCATGCATTTATTGATTTATTGACCACTTTTTTTACTGATTTCATAGATTTATTTATTTTATTAGTTTGTTTTTTTTTATTTTATCGATGTTTCATTAACGGCTTTATTAATTTTATAATCTAATTTATATTTAGTACAGGTACTATGAATGCTGCAAAAGTATCCATTCATTACAGATGATCACCAATCGATTGGATGCTTATGCTGGAGCAATCATTCATTACAGGTGGTTAATAACTGAATGGATGCTGTTTGTGGTATCCAATCGGTAGGTATCGGTATTCTTTGGGTTGGGGAATGGATCGGTAGGAGTCCCATACGCGCCCCAAAATTCGATTTGACCGACCCTAAACTAAAATACACTTATAAACCATTTTTATACCCTAAATCGGACCCGTAGACTTGATTTTTGTGGTTATTTTTTAGATTTTAGGTTTTCATTAAGAGTTATGAGCCGATTTATACCCTAAAATAACCTTATTTTTGAATGTATAATTTATGTTATTAAAAAACGTTTTTATTAAGCCTTTAATCAAACTAGTATTTTTTGTATTACCAAGTGTCTGGCAGTTATAAATATACTTTTATTTTTTTATGGTAGATATCAATTTTTTATCAAAACAGCTTAAATACCCATGAAAATTTAGTTCTGAAAAAATTCGCATTTATGAAAACAATTTATTTTATTAAACATCAATTATATTTCTTTTTTTAGGTTTTGCTTAGGCTTAGGAATAATAAATCGATAAAAAACAGTTTTAATCTGCGTTTAAAGCCAAACGAATTTTGTTGTCCATGTTTTTGGTGGTCAAGTCCGTAGCCAGGAGGGATTGGGGGATTAATCCCCCTTAAATTCCGAGAAGCTAAAAAATTTTGTAAGGCTCCCTTTGGTTTTTTTTTAAATTAAAAAAAAATTTCCAAACCACTATGCAATATATTAAAGCTATATAAAATACATAAATAAGAGTGATTTAGGATAATGACACCTCTTATTCACAAAAATAAAATTATTCATATCTTAAACATTTTTAGTGCAGTGCATATTAATAACTGCAGCATTTACCAAAAAACCTAACAAATAGATTTTTTATTAAAAAAAAACATTTGTTCTTTTTTCTAATAAAATGGCATAAAATAATACCTTATAACTATTTAATTATAACTTTTACTGTTGTATTTTTTTAAAAAAGAGAAAATGAATCAGAATTCTGTACTTAAATTTAAGTTTCCAAGTGCCTTTTAAGAGCTTAAAATTAAAAAATTTCCCACCCCGAGGGGCATTCTGCCCTCCGGACCCCCCTGACAAGGGGCTCTGCCCCTTGACGCCGCTGGGGGCTCCCGCTTCCCAGACCCCCGATTTCTGGTGGGCTATAATCCCCCACCCATACCCCCCCCCCCCCCTGTGGGCACATATATAAAGCACCTTCCAAAAAATTCACCCCTCATTTGAAATTCTGGCTACGGCCATGGTGGCCCATGTCACTTTCTAATTTTTAGTTGTTTCTACATTTTTTAAGTTCTTTAGACTTTTTTTCTACCATTGTTAAAACATAGTTTTTAATTAAATTTGTTTGTTTACAAGTTTTTTTATTAACATCATAAATTTCATATTACCGAAAAAGGTGATTTTTTGGGTATAAATTGGTTCATAACTCTTTTCGATAAGCTTAAATCTCAAAAATAATCACAAAAACGGAAGTCTGGGAGTCTAATTCAGTGTACAAAACAAAGATGTTTTAAAACTGTATTTTACTTAACGATAGGTCAAATTGAAGTTTGGGACGCGTATGGGAATCGTACCGAATGGATATTGTTGCATTTATCTGTTTGTTTATATAATTCTTCCTGTCGCAGTTATATTTTTGTCAAAAAAACTAACGATATGCGTATAAATTGAATAAAATATTATGGTTTAATGTTCAACATGTGGATCTAGGCGAACGGAGATGCTGCAGAATTTATTCGCGAATGCTAACGTCACCGCGGTCCAATTTTTACACCGGGCAGCTCCTTCGAGTAATCCATATGTTTATTATTTTTCTTTTTGAGCAGATAAGCTAAGGGTTTAATTATTTGACTATCTGTTAATTTAGAAAACGGCTTACAGAAAAATCCAAACTTGGCCTGGGTATGCCCCTGGCAAAATTTAATTTTTACCATTTTTTTTTGCCTACCTCTTTTTAATCAGCCAATTGGGCGAAATTTTTCCAGCTTTTTTTGTAACTTTATTATTCTTTTGATTAAAAATATTTTAAAACGTTTAGTAATTTTGGTTACTTAATTTAATTTTTATTTCCATCAAATCGAAAATGCTGGGGAATTAGGACGAAAGTCAGTCAATAAATTGGTTCCGAGCAATCTCCCAACAAAAAGGGTGAATCTCCCAACTGTGGAATCTCCCAACAGTTTGTGGAAAGTCCCAACAGAATCAAAAAATACGTTTGCAACAAATACCATTTTATTTTTTAGTCAATTAACACTATAATTAATAAAAATATAGCATTAAATACGGAAAACTCGTCTTTTGGATGTGATTTTGTAAACGCACTTTTCAAAAGACAAGTTTTTCCTATTTTTCGAATAAAACAATCTATTGAAAACCTTTTTCATCTAAGCCTAAGCAAAAGCCAAAAATCAAGCAAAATTTTCATCATGATAAACTTTTATTAAATTCTTTATTCAAAAAACTGAGTACCTAAGCCTAAGCAAAACCTAAAAATCAAGCAAAATTGTATTTTGGTAAATTTGTATTTAATGATGCTTTTTAAACTAAAGAGTAAAAACTTTATTTTTTTCCTAAGCCTAAGGAAAACCCAAAAATCAAAAAAAAATCTCATTGGGGTGGAAACTTGCATTTTTGAAAGTACGTTTACAAAATTGCAGAATTTCATTTATTATTCATTTCATGCATTTATTTATTTTCGGTTGTTTAAAATTATCGTGTTTAACACCGGTTTTGCAAACGTATTTTTAATATTTGAACTGTTGGGAGATTCATCGATTGGTTGGGACTTTCCACGTTGGGACTTTCCTCAGTTGGGACTTTGCCCTTTGCCAATAAATTCCCTGTTGCAAACACTAAATTCAACCGACTCCGACTCCGTCCAAAATCTACCGTAACTTACTGTAGTTTTTAACATTATGCAAATTTTGTCACTGTTGATTCAATTACGCTATTTTGATACGATATATAATGTAAATTAGTTTGATTTTGAAATGTAAAAGCTTTAATATCTTTCAACAGGATTTTTAAGAACCTTTTGGTGTCCAGAAAAGAATATTTTCGGTACAATGTCTTCCAAAATAAGTAATTTTTTGGGCCGTAAATTATTTGGCATTTCAATAGCTTTTAAGTTTTTTTTAGACTTTTATATTGATTTTTAGGTTTCGCTTAAGCTTAGGAAAATAAAAGTTTCTTTGTCTTAAATTTGGTTCTAAAGAATTTCTCTAACAGAAAGCATTTTGAGTATTTATTATAATAAACGTTTAAATTTAAAAACCGAAAACCGTGAATCTCAACCTTTAGCCAAACCCTCAATTAACTTGAAAAACCTTTAATCAAACAGATCAAAACAAGAGTCTAACCATGTTTATGGACTAAAACAATAATTTGAAGTTTGTCAATTTCTCGAGATTAATTAATTATAATACATTTCAAAAATGCATTAATTTTATGGTTTTTAAACTTAATTTAATGTTTTTTATAGTGTAATGCAGTTAAAAATAATTAATTTTAAAAAATTACATCTATAAAGAGCTAAATTGATTCAAAAAAACATTTAAAGTTGTTCATTTTGTGTGTTTCCGTTAATTCCACCTAACCTGCACATCAATATATAATTTGCAAAAATTTGAGGCGGAGTCGGAGTCGGAGTCGGAGTCGGTGGAATTTAGTGTTTGGCATCCCTGGTCAATATATCCGCAAAGCCTCAGGTAACCTGTGGCCCCAACGGTGCATTCTTTACAAAAAAAAAACACTCCAATAATGACATTGAGCTTAATTCTGGTCGTGCCTTAACTGTAAAAATAAAAAAAAAAATTTTTTCTTAAAGGTGCGGTGCGGAGTCAAACTTTTTGTCTTTGATTTTGATAATTTTTTGTGAAACCCTTACCCCTGCCCCCAATAGCCCAAAACAATTTTTATAACAAAATATTTCTATTGGTTCAGGAGTTATGATCCCCCGAAAATGGCAATTTTACGACAATATTCTTAACGTGAAGGATTGCTCAATGGCTATAACGATTTAGGTTATAGATTATGCACTCAAAGAAAGCGGCTACCTTTTGCTTTAATTTGATACCTTAACCTTGATCGTTAAGATTGGTGCAGTATTTGTGCTGCACCAATCTTAACGATCAAGGTTAAGGTTAAACCCTTGATTTTTTCGCAAAAACACGAAGTGTAGGAAAAAAAGTTGGGCAACTTCATAAAATCACTGCCGTCGTTTGGTGTTTTTAACAAAAAAATCGCTGTTTTTTGTACGTGAAAGGCTATATTTCGACAAATGCCGAACCAATCTAAAGGATTTAATTTTCAAGGTATTAAATTAAAGTAGAAAGTAGCCGTTTTCTTTGAGTGCATAATCTGTAACCTAATTCGTTATACTTATTCAGCAATCTTTCACGCACAGAAATGTCGAAAAACACCATTTTTGGGGGCTCATAACTCTTAAAGCACTGGAGATATTTTGTTGAAAAAATTTTTATGGGCTATTGGATGCAAGGGTAAGATTTTCCAAAAAAATTATCAAAATCTAAGACAAAAAGTTTAACTTCGCATCCGCACCGCACCTTTAATCCGTTCCCGTAATTTAGGGTTGTAAAAAGTTACTTTTACTTTCACTTAAACCTAATAAAAATAACGGATTTTGAATTACTTTTACTTTTACTTGATTTTTGAAATTTCAATTACTTTTACTTTTACTCTTACTCGACTTTTAAATTGTTAATTACTTTTACTTTTACTCTTACTCGGATTTTTTTCCTGCAAATACTTAAATTATTAATATAAGTATAATTTAAGTAATTTCAGTAAGTAGATTTCTTATGAGCTTGTTGTAAAATGAGTGGCAGACAAAAATTTTTTGAGCCGCTAACACGCTAAAACCCTATATTTTGACCAAAAAACTTATTAAACTGATAATTAGTACATAAAATTAGGAAAAAATTTTGAAACAGAGCTTTGGAGGTTCAAAAACCGGTGTTTTGCTCTGTTTTAATAAAACTTTTATTATACTTTTACTCTTACTTTTACTTAAAAAAATAGGTCTTACTTTTACTTTTACTTTACTTAAATAAAATTTTTGCTTTTACTTTTACTTTTACTTTACTTAAATTAAAAAATCACAAATTACTTTTACTCTTACTTTACTTAAAGGTAAACCCAACGTGGCAGCAAAATTTGTCAGTTGGATTAAAAGATGTCCCCCATTAAGTAACCACAATCAGGAGAATCTGACGTCACTGCAATGAAACGCAGTTTATACATGAAGTATGCAATATACATAAGCATAATGGATAATTACCGTACTCCTCCTACTTATCTTTTCGTAGTATGCAGATCAACCGATAAAAAGCGCGCGAAATTTCGATCGGTTGATCTGCATACTACAAAAGATAAGTAGGAGTACGGTAATTATCCATTATGGTGACACTTATGTATATTGCATACTTTATGTATAAACTGCGTTTCAGTGCAAGGTGCCAATTAAATCGAATCTAATTGGCTGATAAAGTGACGTAAGATTGTCGCTATATTTCAATGGTTACTTAATGGATGACATTTTTTAATCCAACGAACAACTGTTGCAGCAGCCACGTTGGGTTTACCTTTAAATTAAAATTTTTTAAATTACTCGGGTTTAAACTGCCAGAGCTCCGAAGCATGATATTGAAGAGTAGGAACATCATTACTAATACATTCATATGATCTCATTTAATTTTAGTTATAAATTTTAATACTAATTTTAATGTTTTTTTCTGTATTTTTAATGTTGCTTTTATGCCCTTTGAAGAAGTTGTTTTGGTTAGTTATTGAATATAAAAATTGTCGCCTCAGAATTTTTTTAGCTTTAAAATGTCATATAGTATTAGTGATCATATCACGTCATATAAGTTTTGCTCCGTGGGATAGGTTGTGGGAGAAGTAGCGGCAAAACAGGGCTTCAAAATGAAGGTGCAAATATGGCTAAAAGAATGCCGCGCGGGCGGGTTATTAGAAAGGCGCAGGCACGTTATTAGACATAAATGCGGGCGTCCCTTTATGCGCGCGGTGTCCTTTGATGAGCAGGGGATTCCTTCCGATTAGAACAATGGATTTTGACTAGGGTGGTTAAATGAATACAATAAACATTGTTTTTATAAATACAATATAATATAGAAAAACTAAGCATTTTTTATGCTCACTTATTTTTAAGTTTAGTTTATATAGTTGTACAAAATAGGTTAGTTTATATGACAATTAAATCAATAATAAATCTATATATAAATAGACGTAATGTCTGTGTGTGTGTCAGTGTGTTCCCATACTCCTCCCCAACCACCCAACGGAATAGGTTGAATAAGGTATCACTAGCCCGGGTAATTTCGTAAGGGGGTTAAAATATTGAAAAATTTACATAAACATCTTTATACTGGACAACGCGTTTTAACCAAAGGGACCCTATGGATTTTGGAACTTATGAACATGGACATCTTTATACTGGATAACGTTCTTTTTACTAAAGAACAGAATGACCTTTTTGCTTAACCACAAAAGATTGGGCTAAATGAAATATCACTGCAAAGCTTACGTTGGCCGGAATCTATTCTATAAATAGACGTAATGTGTGTGTGTGTGTGTGTGTGTGTGTGTGTGTGTGTGTGTGTGTGTGTGTGTGTGTGTGTGTGTGTGTGTGTGTGTGTGTGTGTGTGTGTGTGTGTCTGTGTGTGCGTGTGTGTGGTGTGTGTGTGTGTGTGCGTGCATGCGTGCGTGCGTGCGTGCGTGCGTGCGTGCGTGCGTGCGTGCGTGCGTGCGTGCGTGCGTGCGTGCGTGCGTGCGTGCGTGCGTGCGTGCGTGCGTGCGTGCGTGCGTGTGTGTGTTCCCTAACTCCTCCTTAACCGCACAACAGATTAAGGTAAATGAGGTATCGTTGGAAAGCTTATACCCTAGGGAATGTCGTAAGGGGGTTGAAATTTTGAAACAACTTCTATTGACATCTTTATATTCGACAACGCGTTTTCACAAAGGAAGGACCTAATGGATTTTGAAACTTAAAAAATTTTTTGTCCAAGAATTGGCTTAAACTTATTGTGTGTGTGTGTCTGTGTGTTCCCTAACTCCTCCCCAACCACCCAACGCAATAGGTTGAATGAGGTATAATTAGAAAGCTTATAGCCCTGGGAGTGTCGTAAAGGGTTGAAATATTGAAAAATTTCACAGGAACATTTTTAGACTGGACAATGCATTTTCATCAAAGGAAGGACCCTATGAATTTTGGAAGTTGAAAATTTTTTTGTCTTTGAATTGGCTCAAACTTATTGGTAGGAATAATTAGCCAATGTAAAGCCAGAATATCATGTTTTTGAAAAAAATGAACATAGACATCTTTATACTGGACAATTTTTTTTTCACCAAAGAAGGGAATTACCTTGCTCCCCAACCACAAAAGGGTTTGGACTAAATAAGATATCATTGCAAAGCTTACAGTCTGGGGAATGTCATCGAGAGGTTAAAATTTAAAAAAAATTTGCATGTACATCTTTAGCCTGGACAAAACATTTTCGCAAAGAGAAAAACCTATGGATTTTGGAAATTGAAAATTTTTGTCTTTGAATTGGCTCGAACTTATTGATAAGAGTAATTAGCCAATGTAAAACCAAAATTTCATGTTTTTTGGTAAGATTAACATGGACATCTTAATGCTGGACAACGTTTTTTCACTAAAAAAGGGAAAGACCTTCCTCCCCAACCAGCAAAAAGATTGGGCTAAATGAGATATCATTGCAAAGCTTACAGAAAGGAGAATGTCATAAAGGAGTTGAAATTTAGAAAAATTTTGCATGGACATCTTTAGTCTGGACAAAACATTTTCGCAAAAGAGGAAAACCTATGGATTTTGGTAATTGAAAATTTTTTGTCTTTGAATTGGCTCGAACTTATTGATAAGGGTAATTAGCCAATGTAAAACCAAAATGTCATGTTTTTGGTAAGATTAACATGTACATCTTAATACTGGACAACGTTTTTTCACTAAAAAGGGGAAAGACCTTCCTCCCCAACCAGCAAAAAAATTGGGCTAAATGAGATATCATTGCAAAGCTTACAGACAGGAGAATGTCATAAAGGAGTTGAAATTAAAAAAACGCATGTACATTTTTTGGTTGGACAAAACATTTTCACAAAAACAGGGCCCTATGGACTTTGAAAGTTGAAACATTTTTTATTCAAATTGGCTCAAACTTATTGGTAAGAGTAATTCGTCAATGTGAAGCCAGAATATCATGTTTTTGGAAAAATGAACATGGACATCTTTATGCTAGACGTTTTTTTCCTAAAAGGAGAAATAAGCTTTCTACTTAATCACACAAAAACTATTGGGCTAAATGTGATATTATTGCAAAGCTTAGGGTTCAAGGAATGTCATAAAAGGGTTGAATGTTTCAAGAAATAAATAACAAGGACCATTTTATGCTAGACAACGCATTTTGACCAAAAAGGGGGAACCGTTTTCTCAAACCACAAAACGGATTGGGCTGAATGAGGTATCATTGCAAAGCTTACAGTATGGAGAATGTTATAAACGGGTTAAAATTTTAAAAAAATAACATGGAAATCTTTATACTAGACAACATATTTTTACTAAAAAGTGAAAGACCTTCCTTCCCAACCACAAAAAAAGTAGAGGTAAATGAGATATCATGGGAAACCTTATAGTTCAGGCAGGGAACATCATATAAGGCGGTTGAAATTAGTAAAAAATTAACATGGATATCTTTATGCTGGACAACATATTTTCACCAAAGGAGGGAAAGACCCTTCTCCCCAAAGACAAAATGGAGTGGGTTAACTGAGGTATCATTGTAAAGCTTACAGTCACGGAAATGGCATAGAAGGGTTGATTTTTGAAAAAAAAAGTAAATGAATATAAAAAATGCGCGAAAAATTATTTGTCAGCCGTATGGCTGACACGGGCTACTTGTTAATAATAAACAATCAATAAATTACACATCATTTTTACAAAAAATAACTAAAATATCATTAATTTCGTCAGAATGAATTACTACTTAACTATACTATACTATACTATACTATACTATACTATACTATACTATACTATACTATACTATACTATACTATACTATACTATACTATACTATACTATACTATACTATACTATACTATACTATACTATACTATACTATACTATACTATACTATACTATACTATACTATACTATACTATGCTATGCTATGCTATGCTATGCTATGCTATACTATACTATACTATACTATACTATACTATACTATACCATACTATACTATACCATACTATACTATACTATACTATACTATACTATACTATAATATACTATACTATACTATACTATACTATACTATACTATACTATACTATACTATACTATACTATACTATACTATACTATACTATACTATACTATACTATACTATACTATACTATACTATACTATACTATACTATATACTATACTATACTATACTATACTATACTATACTATACTATACTATACTATACTATACTATACTATACTATACTATACTATACTATACTATACTATACTATACTATACTATACTATACTATAATACTATACTATAAGATAATTCCTTTATATACAAAGGAATTCCGCACATTTAGATATTTTTAAGACTCTTACAAAAGCACCACTTTTCTTAAGACATTTTGACAATTTAAAAATTTTCTTTTTTTTTAAAAAATTGAAAATTACTTGATAAAATGTAACCTATGACTTTGAATTTTAATATAACTTGGCTGTACGTCAGTAGTAGTGCAATAAAAACTTAATTTTACTTTTGCTTAAACTAATAAAAGTAACGGATTTTGGATTACTTTTACTTTTACTCGACTTCTGAAATTTCAATTATTTTTACTTTTACTCTTACGCGACTTTTGAAATTTCAATTACTTTTACTTTTACTCTTACTCAGATTTTCCCTGCAAATACTTAAATTAATTAAAGTAAAATTTAAGTAATTTTAATGAGTAGATTCCCTATGGGCTTGTTGTCAAATAAGTGGCAGAAAAAATTTTTTAAGCCGCTAACACGCTAAAACCATTTATTTTGACCCAAAAACTTATTAAAATAGAATTTTATACATTAACATAAACTTTGCTAAAAAAAGCTCATGCAGCCCAAGCTTAACTTTATTTTCGTTTAATTCCCAACAATAATCCAATATTTTAAATTAATTAACTGTTTTGGTTTTTAAAGTTTTAAACAATTTTTTCTAAACTTAGTTCAGTTTCCAACGGGAAAAAACAGAAAGAGTGACGGATTAAAAGAAAACATATCACAAAAAATACATAACGCCATAGTTCACTTTTTTAGGAAAAAAAAAAGGTTTTTGTTATTGGCCGGGATTAAACTTAATTTAAAATTTAAGTTTTTGGATACCCTAGGCATATTTTTTTAAAAATATTATTAAAATTTCAGGTTTTTTGTGACCAACTGAAAACTGGAGTCTTAATTTTTAATTAGACCTTCTTTTAAGGTTATATATTTTATAATATTAATAGTAAATTGCAAACAATTTTGTATCTAAAATTTAATAGAAAATACAATAATATTGAATAATGAAATTAATAATGAATATAATAATAAATTATAAATAAGTAAATAATAAATTAATATAAAAACTTAATAAACATAAATAATTTTTCATTATTTCAAATTTAAAGCTTTTAAATTTGTAATTCATAAATATTTAAACCAAATTTTTAAATAAATAAAGTACACAAACAGAAAAAATCAAAAAATTAAAAAAAATAACACATAAACACAAAAAATACGAAAAAACGGTCTGACACAACTAAAAACCGGTTTAACTCATTTGAAAAAAAAAACACTTTTGCTCTGTTTAATATTCAAGGGTATTGATTATTGTTTTTGGTGTTGCAAAAACCAAAAAAACTGATTTTTGGTGACTTATACTGACAAAACAAAACGCGTCTTGAGTATCTTGGTGCAGTTTAAATCCCTTATTTTTCAAGTACAATTAATTAAAATAAATAGTTTTTTTGATAAATCTTAAGAAAAACACGTAAACTTAAAAATTTTGTCAAGATAAAACTCATGAGCAACCTGAATCGTGGAGTGTAGACCTTAGTTTCCCTAAGCAGCCTAAGCAAAACCTTAAAATCAAACTAAAGTTTAAATTTGGCTTGATTTTTAGGTTTTGCTTAGGTTGCTTAGGGAAACTAGGGTCTACAGTTCACGATCAGGTCATTTATAAGTATTCTTACGATAATTTTCATGAAAAATAAGGGATTTAAACTGTTAGTTCGTCTATACCTAAAGTAGTCCATGTAATTTAATGGGTTATACTTGAAGAAGAATGCCGAATGCCGTACATTCTGCACATGCAAACAAATCAAATATAATTAATGTAAATAAATAGTGTTAACTTTAATTAATTTATTGTTTAGCAATCTGGGCATTTTTTGGTATAAAACTAAAATTTTAGAATATATATTAAATGTCGTAATAACATTATAGAAGTATTTATGTAAAATAAAACAATAATTATGGCCGGTTTTTCCCAAGAAGAAACGCAATCAATTGCAAAAGAAGTAGGTTAAATTTATGTTGTTATTTTTTTTGCTTTATAATCATATTCCCAATTTCTAATTAATACTCAACAAAATATGTGCCCAATTTTTATTCGTTATAACAACCTGGGAGACCCTTATCTCTATGACAGCATTTTAAAAAAACCTTTTGTAGAGGGAAAAACGTTTGGTGCTGCATAGGAACTCGTGAGACCCTCTTGCAACAGAGAAAAAACCAAAGCCCTATATTTTAATGCAAGAAGTCTCAGGAATTCCCTTGCAGAGCTGAGCGTTTTGACCTCTGGAAATGATGCCACATATCAAAACTATTCTTTTGATTATATTTTTATAACTGAAACTTGGCTGTCAGCTGAAATAAATGATAATATGCTTGATCCAATAGGTAATTACAATATTATACGTCATGACCGTCCTGACAAATCAAATCTTGGAGGGGGTGTTCTAGCTCTTATTAAAAAAAAGCACCAATTAGTTGAAATTGAAATTAGCTCAAAATTTGGGGGAGGGGTAAAGCCCACAGCGACTGGGCGGACGGACGGAAATCAAGGGGGTAAAACCCACACCGCCGGACCGTCGAAAAACGTTAATATCTCGAGAAATACTTTATTAACTTAAGAAATTAACGCATTAATTTAGTGTTAATAGCATTCTACAAAACATTTAACAATTGTAAAATGTTGGTTTACGATATTAAAAAAAATAAAATCTTCCGGGTTTTTAGTTCGCACGATCGAATATTTGACTATGCTAATTTTCCTGTTTGAAAACACATTATCATGTTCAAAGTATTTATTTACAATAAAGTACTATAAATAAAATCTATGTAAACAATTATATTTTAACTCAAATAACCAATAAAATAAACAGTTATCTATGGGTTTCTAAATACCCTTCAAACGCTGGGGATCTTTTGTCAATGGTTCAGTTTGATCGCGAAAAAAAATTTAACGCGCGTCTGAATAAGAAAGAAAACACCGGTCATTTTAATTCAGATTGTAAATCGATTATGTAATTTTAATATGAACTTTTTTTAATATTGTGCCTTAGTGTTTGATCAAAAGGCACAAAGTTGTTTACCGGGCGTGGGGACGCTGGGCGAGTCTACGCCGGGCGCGGCAACGTCAACATAACGGTGCCCGGAGTCCCTGCGCCGGCGAGGCTTCGCCGGTTCGTGAATATGACTGAATTATTAAAAAAAAAAGATCGCCGAAAAACAGACCTGTGCACTGCCCCCCCGGGGGGTTAAAAGGGGGGGAGCAATTTTAAAACGAGGGGGAACGGGGGGCAACTTTTTTGAAACGGGGGGGGCAATAAAACGGGGGGGGGCAAGCAGGGGGGAAAGAAAAAAAAGAGAAAAAAAGGAGAAAAAAGGAAGGGAAAGGGGAAAAAGAGACAAAAAAGCGAAAACAAGGTAAAAATAGGTCTAAAATGGCTTAAAATACATTGAAATAGGCTAAAAACTGCAAAAAATTCGCGATGATGGCGTCCTCATAAGTCAAAAATGGCGTCATATTTTTAGGGTACTTTTTCATTTTTTGGCGGGGGGGGGCAATAAAACGGGGGGGGCAAATCCTCCAATAAAACGGGGGGGGGGGATTTTCAGACCGTGCACAGGTCTGCCGAAAAATGAGCCAAAAGATTACGGTAATCGTATCAAAAAATACCAGTGTCAAACAAACCCGGAAGATTTTATTTTTTTTAATATCGTAAACCAACATTTTATATTTGTTAAATGTTTTGTAGAATGCTATAAGAATTAAATTAATGTTTTTACTTCTTAAATTAATGCAGTATTTCTCGAGATATTAACGTTTTTCGACAATCCGACGGTGTGGGTTTTACCCCCTTGATTTCCGTCCGTCCGCCCAGTCGGTGTGGGTTTTACCCCTCCCCCAAAATTTGCTGAAATCGAGATAACAGCATGTGATAGAGTATTCAAAAATGTTAAATTAAGATTTATTTGCTTGTATAGACGTCCTCGAACTCCCAAAAACGAAGATGAACTACTTTTTGAATTGTTGAGACACCTAATACTTGATTTTAATGGTACTGTTGTACTTACTGGGGACTTTAACCTCCCTGGTATATCCTGGAACAATATGGATATAGTTTCCAATTATCAAAATGAACATAACTGGTGCCTCTTTTTTAGTGAACTTGGCTTAACACAATTAATAAAATCACCCACCAGAAAAGAAAACTTTTTAGACTTGCTTTTATGAAAATACTTAGTATTTCAGCTCTGCTGATATTGCCCCAAATTTTCGGACTAACACCCATCAACGCAAATTT
>JASAMX010002488.1:0-25183 GCA_030248175.1 Microlaimidae sp. YZB2_3 | reverse complement strand
AACCATAGGTGTCCGACCCCTGACGGTTAGGGGGGGGTTTCTACCCCGGGGGTCAGCCCATTTTTTACCATTTTGTAGGCCCAGGAGGGGGTTCAGCCTGGACCAAATTATCGTAAAATTTTGACCCCGGGGTAGCCTGGACCCAAGGCCCCGCAGGGGGGGAAGCCTGGCAACTGGGGTACTTAGGGGGGGGGAATAGCCTGGACCTGCCAAAAAAACTTTTGGAAACTGTTAAAAACGTTAACGTATTATAAGTAGGTACCCTTTTGTTGATTCTTTTTTCGCTTTCCTTGAAACTTTGACCAACTTTTTTCTATTTTCCGGTTACATAATAAATAATAATAATCATTGTATTTTGTTTTCATTTCATTATTTTGCATGCGGCAACTTGCCGGGTAAGTGTTTTCAACGAACGGTGACAGCGCAAAAAAACGGACCGGTCCTTTAAAAAAAACGGACCGTTCGTTTTTAAAAAACGGTTCGTTTTTAAAACGAACATCTGAATTTTATTTTTTTTATTTTTATGTAATGTATGAACTAGTTTGTAAAAAACCTAAGGTTTATTATAAATTATAAAAATTTGTATATATAACACTAAAATTATTGTTATATTTATGAGGAAAATATATAGCCATAAAACCAGGTAGTAGCCATTAAAATGGTTTACAGTAGTTAGCTTATGTAAATAAGTAGATAGGGGGGTGGAACAGCTGTTAGGAGGGGAGGGTCAAAAACCGCCTTCAGGGGGGGGTCGGCCTGGACCGGGGTTTTAGAGGGGGAGGGTCCAAACTGGGCGCAAGGGGGGAAGGGTAACCCTCGATCGGCCCTCAGGGGCGTGGTGGTTGCGGCAGTCCGGGCTGGTCGGACACCTATGTAGCACAACCCATATTAGTAGTAAGTTGTAATGCCGTTTTTTAGATGATAATGAACAGCAACTCCCATATAGGAAGATTAGGATAGAAAAACAAACAAATTTATTTATTTAATAGTGTCATTTTCAGCATGACAGTGCCACTATTTTATTTTATTTTTATTATTTATTTTGCTATTTTTTTATAATTTATATTTTATTAATTGTTTAGCTTGCTGTCCTGGCAGAATCCGCGCAGTTAACTTCGATTGAACGACTGAGTATGCTCTCTGATTGAATCACAAAATGTTTTTAAGGTGAGGAGCTTTTTACAGGATCTTTAACTTACTATGAGACCTACTATAGTCTACGCACAAACAATAATCTCTACTTGTTCAATTGCCTGAAATTAAATAAAATCAGGTGCTTGAAATTTAAAAATTGGTTGAAGTGCCCAACATTTCAGAGCAAGTTTATAGATGACTGAAATAAAGTGTCTGACAGTTAAAACGTAGATGGGGTCCTCAAAATTTAAATTTCTTTGAGTTTCCCGAAATTTAAAATTTAGTTTAGGTAATCATTTAAAAACTAGTTGAGGTGCCTTCGATTTTAAGATTTAGTTCATGTTCCTGATATATAGATTTTAGTTATGGTGCTCAAAATTAGAAAAATTAGTTATATTGTAAAAATAACAATTTGTGATTTAAATAAACTCAATGTCAGCTGATAGACATATAGAGATGATATTATTTTTTATTAAATTTTGCTGACAAAATGCTTATTTCCTTGAAATGCGTAATAAAGCTTAGTGGGTTTCTTGCGTTATGCAAAATAACTTTCGTATGTTTTTGTCAAAAATTTTAAAAAAATGTCCAGGTGCAATTAGTTCAAGTCCAGGTGCAATTTCAAGTTCAATGTTTTAACAGCATACCAAGCGGCGGACAGTTAAAACATAGATGGGGTCCTCAAAATTTAAATTTCTTTGAGTTTCCCGAAATTTAAAATTTAGTTTAGGTAATCATTTAAAAACTAGTTGAGGTGCCTTCGATTTTAAGATTTAGTTCATGTTCCTGATATATAGATTTTAGTTATGGTGCTCAAAATTAGAAAAATTAGTTATATTGTAAAAATAACAATTTGTGATTTAAAGGAGCACTGTCACAAATCAAATTCCTATAACGCCCGAACCGGACTGCTCCTTTAATACTGAACCGATTCAGCTGAAATTTAAAAATGTTGTAGCCTTGTAGTGGAGCACTTTAAATACCAAAGTTGAGTAAGGTAGGATTGGTATTAAAGGAGCAGTCCGGTTCGGCCGTTATAGGAATTTGATTTGTGCACAGTGCTCCTCGAAGATTCTTATACAAACGTCAGCTGATAGACATATAGAGGATGAATATTATTTTTTATTAAATGTTTGCTGACAAAATGCTTATTTCCTTGAAATGCGTAATAAAGCTTAGTGGGTTTCTTGCGTTATGCAAAATAACTTTCGTATGTTTTTGTCAAAAATTTTAAAAAAATGTCCAGGTGCAATTAGTTCAAGTCCAGGTGCAATTTCAAGTTCAATGTTTTAACAGCATACCAAGCGGCGTTTCTTATCTTGTACTAATAAAAAAATTTTGTTTTTTGGGACCAGGTTTTTTTCACCGCATCGGCTTTAGTGATGACGTCATCGAAAAATATTTTTTCCTAACCTTTTTAAAAGATAGCCAAGAGTCTGAGCTATGCTCCCATATATGTCCCGCACAATTCTAACCACCGTTATGGATATATAACATTTCAAAGTTCGAGTTTTGTCGTCAGTCCGCATCATTTTTGTATAGACTATAGTTTAAGTGCGATTAGTTTAGGTGGCTAATATCGAAAATTTAATTCCAGGCCATATAAATCAAAAATTAGTTCTAGTTCTGTATTTTATAAAGCATTTCATCTGCCCAAACTATAAAAAATATAATTCGTGTGAACACAATGAGTCAGAAGCTTCATAAAAAACTTATAACTGTGACTCATTTTATTATTAAACGCACAAATATTATAAACATTTTGAGTTACATTCACGTTGATTTTATACGGATTGTGGCTCTTTGTGTCAGAATAACGACGTATTTTAAAATTAGTTTTGATTAAATTTAAAAATTAATTTAGGTGCCTGAAATTCCGGATTCCGTTAAACGGAGGGCAAACACGTATTTTTTCAGAATAACGACGTATTTTAAAATTAGTTTTGATTTAATTTAAAAATTAATTTAGGTGCCTGGAATTTTAAATTTCGTTAAACGGAGGGCAAACTATTCTTTTTTAAGAATAACGACGTATTTTTAAAATTAGTTTTGATTTAATTTAAAATTATAATTTAGGTGCCTGAAATTCCGGATTCCGTTAAACGGAGGGCAAACACGTATTTTTTCAGAATAACGACGTAGTTTAAAATTAGTTTTGATTAAATTTAAAAAATTAATTTAGGTGCCTGAAATTCCGGATTCCGTTAAACGGAGTGCAATCACGTATTTTTTCAGAATAACGACGTATTTTAAAATTAGTTTTGATTAAATTTAAAAATTAATTTAGGTGCCTGAAATTCCGGATTCCGTTAAACCAAGGCAAACACGTATTTTTTTCAGAAGGAATGACGTATTTTAAAATTAGTTTTGATTTAATTTAAAAATTAATTGAGGCGCCCGAAATTTTAGATTCCGTTAAACGGAGGGCAAACACGCATTTTTTTTAGAATAACGACGTATTTTAAAATTAGTTTTGATTAAATTTAAAAATTAATTTGAGGTGCCCGTATTTTTCTAATTTCTGTTTAACGGAGGGCAAACTCCACAATCCCGGAGAGCAAACGCCTGGACTTTTACACTCAAACTCTTCCCCGTAACAGCACTACAGCTTCCCTACGCTCACTTTCGCCGGTATGATGATATAAGTGAGTTTGTTTTTATTGATTTTTATTTCACAATTTTTACGTTGCACCATCACCCGCTGACTATTTTTTCAAGTCGAATAGTTTCCCACACAATAGCCCCACATTCCCACTACGCTCCCTTTTCCCGGTACTAGGATCTAAGTGAGTTTGTTTTTATTGATTTTTATTTCACAATTTTTACATCGGACTATCACCCGCTGACTATTTTTTCAAGTCGAATAGTTTCCCACACAACAGCCCGACTTTCCCTTTATGCCTCCCTTCGGCCGGGAGGAGGATCTAAGTGAGTTTGTTTTTATTGATCTATTTTTTTATTTCACAATTTTTACGTTGCACCATCACCCGCTGACTATTTTTTTCAACTTGAATAGTGTTCCACACAATAGCCCGACCTTCCCTCAACGCTCCCTTTCGCTGGTAGGAGGATCTAAGTGAGTTTGTTTTTATTGATTTTTATTTCACAATTTTAACTTGCACCATCACCCGCTGACTATTTTTTCAACTCGAATAGTTTCCCACACAATAGCCCGACCTTCCCTCTACGCTCCCTTTCGCTGGTAGGAGGATCTAAGTGAGTTTGTTTTTATTCATCCATTTTTTTATCTCACAATTTTTACGTTGCACCATCACCCGCTGACTATTTTTTCAACTCGAACAGTTTCCCACACAATAGCCCGACCTTCCCTCTACGCTCCCTTTCGCCGGTAGGAGGATCTAAGTGAGTTTGTTTTTATTGATTTTTATTTCACAATTTTTACGTTGCACCTGGACTTGAACTAATTGCACCTGGTTATTTTTTTAAAATTTTTGACAAAAACATACGAAAGTTATTTTGCATAACGCAAGAAACCCACTAAGCTTTATTAGCGCATTTCAAGGAAATAAGCATTTTGTCAGCAAAATTTATTAAAAATTAATATCATCTCTATATGTCTATCAGCTGACATTGAGTTTATTTTAAATCACACAAAATATTGTTATTTTTACAATATAACTAATTTTTCTAATTTTGAGCACGTGGGGGGGGGGGGGGGGGGGGGGGGGGGGGGCGGGGGGTAGGAAGAGGGGGGGCGGGGGCGGTGGGGGAAAAGAAAAGGGCGTTGCGAATGCCAATGTGTTTCTCATCTCCATGGGGTGCTGTTCACGCCAAATGGGGTGCATAGGTGTCCGACCAGCCCGGACTGCCCCCCCCCCCCTGAGGGCCGGTCCAGGGTACCCCTCCCCCCTAGCGCCCATTTCGGACCCTCCCCCCTAAAACCCCGGTCCAGGCCGACCCCCCACCCCCCACTGAAGGCGGTTTTTGACCCTCCCCCCTAACAGCTGTTCTACCCCCCTATCTACTTCTATAGATTTACATATAAAAGAATAGACATATTTACATAAGCTAACTACTGTAAACCATTTTAATGGCTACTACCTGGTTTTATGGCTATATATTCCTCATAAATATAACAATAATTTTAGTGTTCTTTACAAATTTTTATAATTTATAATAAACCTTAGGTTTTTTACAAACTGGTTGGTACGTTACATTAAAAATAAAAAAATAAAATTCAGATGTTCATTTTAAAAACGAACCGTTTTTTAAAAACGAACGGTCCGTTTTTTTTTAAACGACCGGTCCGTTTTTTGCACTGCCGCCGTTCGTTAAACACTTGCCCGGCAAGTTGCCGCATGCAAAATAATGAAATGAAAACAAAATACAATGTTTATTATTATTTATTTATATATTGTGTAACCGGAAAATAGAAGAAAGTTGGTCAAACTTTTACCGGAAGCAAAAAAAATCAACAAAAAGGTACCTCTTATAATATGTTAACGTTTTTAACAGTTTCCAAAAGTTTTTTTGGCAGGTCCAGGCTATTCCCCCTCTAAGTACCCCAGTCCAGGCTTCCCCCCCCAAGGACCCTTCAGTCCAGGCTACCTCGGAGTCAAAATTTTTCGAAAATTTGGTCCAGGCTGAACCCCCTCCTGGGCCTACAAAATGGTAAAAAATGGTCTGACCCCGGGGTCAAGCCCCTACGGTTAGGGCGTTTATGGTTAGTCATCTTCCACCACCAGCAACTTCCACCAAAATTTCACTGGTAGCCTGGCGCCGAGGCTCGAGGGGAAGCCGGCACCGGGGTACTAAGGGGGGGAAATACCTTACTGCCAAAAAAAGTTTTGAAAATGTCAACGACGACGAGATATTTATAATACCTTTGTTGATTCTCGCTTCCGGAAAACTTCACCAACTTTTTTCTCATTTTCCGGTTACATAATAAATATAATAATCATTGCAGTTTTTGTTTTCATTTCATTATTTTGCATGCGGCAACTTGCCGGGCAGTGTTTAACGAACGGCGGCAGCGAAACGGAATCCGTCGTTTAAAAAAAACGGACCGTTCGTTTTTAAAAACGGTTCTGTTTCTTGAAGCTTAACATCTGAATTTTATTTTTTTTATTTTTAATGTAACGTACCAACCAGTTTGTAAAAAACCTAAGGTTTATTATAAAAATTAATAAAAATTTGTAATATATAACACTAAAATTATTGTTATATTTATGAAGGAATATATAGCCATAAAACCAGGTAGTAGCCATTAAAAAGGTTTACAGTAGTTAGCATATGTAAATATGTCTATATCTATAGAAGTAGATAGGGGGGGGTGGAACAGCTGTCAAGGGGGGAGGGTCAAAAACCGCCTTCAGGGGTCCCTGGCCTGCGGGGTTTTAGGGGGGGGATGTTTGAAATGGGCGCAAGGGGGAAGGGGGTCCTTATGGCCCTTAGGTGGTGTCTCCTTTCGGCAGTCCCGGGCTGGTCGGACACCTGATGTAGCACAACCCTATATTAGTAGTAAGTTGTAATGCCGTTTTTTAGATGAAAATGAACAGCAACTCCCATATAGGAAGATCTCAGGATAGAAAAACAAACAAATTTATTTATTTAATAGTGTCATTTTCAGCATGACAGTGCCAATGATTTTATTTTATTTTTATTATTTATTTTGCTATTTTTTTATAATTTATATTTTATTAATTGTTTAGCTGCTGTCCTGGCAGAATCCGCGCAGTTAACTTCGATTGAACGACTGAGAATGCCTCCGATTGAATCACAAAATGTTTTTAAGGTGAGGAGCTTTTTACAGGATCTTTCAAACTTACTATGAGACCTACTATAGTCCTACGCACAAACAATAATCTCGACTTGTTCAATTGCCTGAAATTAAATAAAATCAGGTGCTTGAAAATTAAAATTTGTTTGAAGTGCCAAACATTTCAGAGCAAGTTTATAGATGACTGAAATAAAGTGTCTGACAGTTAAACATATAGATGGGGTCCTCAAAATTTAAATTTCTTTGAGTTTCCTGAAATTTTAAAATTTAGTTTAGGTAATCATTTAAAAATAAGATCAGTTGAGGTGCCTTCGATTTTTAGATTTAGTCCATGTTGATATATAGATTTTAGTTATGGTGCTCAAAATTAGAAAAATTAGTTATATTGTAAAAATAACAATTTGTGATTTAAATAAACTCAATGTCAGCTGATAGACATATAGAGATGATATTATTTTTTATTAAATTTTGCTGACAAAATGCTTATTTCCTTGAAATGCGTAATAAAGCTTAGTGGGTTTCTTGCGTTATGCAAAATAACTTTCGTATGTTTTTGTCAAAAATTTTAAAAAAATGTCCAGGTGCAATTAGTTCAAGTCCAGGTTCAACGTAAAAATTGTGAAATAAAAATCAATAAAAACAAACTCACTTAGATCCTCCTACCAGCGAAAGGGAGCGTAGAGGGAAGGTCGGGCTATTGTGTGGGAAACTATTCGAGTTGAAAAAATAGTCAGCGGGTGATGGTGCAACGTAAAAATTGTGAAATAAAAAAATGGATCAATAAAAACAAACTCACTTAGATCCTCCTACCGGCGAAAGAGAGCGTAGAGGGAAGGTGGGGCTATTGTGTGGGAAACTATTCGACTTGAAAAAATAGTCAGCGGGTGATGGTGCAACGTAAAAATTGTGAAATAAAAATCAATAAAAACAAACTCACTTAGATCCTCCTACCAGCGAAAGGGAGCGTAGAGGAAAGGTCGGGCTATTGTGTGGAACACTACTCGTGATGAGTGAAAAAATAGTCAGCGGGTGATGGTGCAAGTTAAAATTGTGAAATAAAAATCAATAAAAACAAACTCACTTAGATCCTCCTACCGGCGAAAGGGAGCGTAGAGGGAAAGTCGGGCTATTGTGTGGGAAACTATTTCAAGTTGAAAAAATAGTCAGCAAGTGATGGTGCAACGTAAAAATTGTGAAATAAAAATCAATAAAACCAAACTCACTTAGATCCTCCTACCGGGAAAAGGGAGCGTAGAGGGAAAGTCGGGCTATTGTGTGGGAAACTATTTCAAGTTGAAAAAATAGTCAGCGGGTGAGGTTGTGAAAAATAAGTAGCCACAGCAGGGGGGGGGGGGGGGAAGGAAAAAAATGTAGGGGTGATGGTGCAACGTAAAAATTGTGAAATAAAAATCAATAAAACCAAACTCACTTAGATCCTCCTACCGGGAAAAGGGAGCGTAGAGGGAAAGTCGGGCTATTGTGTGGGAAACTATTCGACTTGAAAAAATAGTCAGCGGGTGATGGTGCAACGTAAAAATTGTGAAATAAAAATCAATAAAAACAAACTCACTTAGATCCTCCTACCGGCGAAAGGGAGCGTAGAGGGAAAGTCGGGCTATTGTGTGGGAAACTATTCGAGTTGAAAAAATAGTCAGCGGGTGATGGTGCAACGTAAAAATTGTGAAATAAAAATCAATAAAAACAAACTCACTTAGATCCTCCTACCGGCGAAAGAGAGCGTAGGGAAGCTGTCGGGCTGTTACGGGGAAGACTTAAAGTGTCGAAGTCCAGGCGTCTGCTCTCCGGGATTGTGGAGTTTGCCCTCCGTTTAACGGAATCCGGAATTTCAGGCACCTAAATTAATTTTTAAATTTAATCAAAACTAATTTTAAAATACGTCGTTATTCTGAAAAAATACGTGTTTGCCCTCCGTTTAACGGAATCCAGAATTTCAGGCACCTAAATTAATTTTTAAATTAAATCAAAACTAATTTTAAAATACGTCGTTATTCTGAAAAAATACGTGTTTGCCCTCCGTTTAACGGAATCTGGAATTTCAGGCACCTAAATTAATTTTTAAATTTAATCAAAACTAATTTTAAAATACGTTGTTATTCTGAAAAAATACGTGTTTGCCCTGAGTTTAACGGAATCCGGAATTTCAGGCACCTAATTTTTAAATTTAATCAAAACTAATTTTAAAATACGTCGTTATTCTGAAAAAATACGTGTTTGCCCTCCGTTTAACGGAATCCGGAATTTCAGGCACCTAAATTAATTTTTAAATTAAATCAAAACTAATTTTAAAATACGTCGTTATTCTGAAAAAATACGTGTTTGCCCTCCGTTTAACGGAATCCGGAATTTCAGGCACCTAAATTAATTTTTAAATTAAATCAAAACTAATTTTAAAATACGTCGTTATTCTGAAAAAATACGTGTTTGCCCTCCGTTTAACGGAATCCGGAATTTCAGGCACCTAAATTAATTTTTAAATTTAATCAAAACTAATTTTAAAATACGTCGTTATTCTGACACAAAGAGCCACAATCCGTATAAAATCAACGTGAATGTAACTCAAAATGTTTATAATATTTGTGCGTTTAATAATAAAATGAGTCACAGTTATAAGTTTTTTATGAAGCTTCTGACTCATTGTGTTCACACGAATTATATTTTTTATAGTTTGGGCAGATGAAATGCTTTATAAAATACAGAACTAGAACTAATTTTTGATTTATATGGCCTGGAATTAAATTTTCGATATTAGCCACCTAAACTAATCGCACTTAAACTATAGTCTATACAAAAATGATGCGGACTGAACAACAAAACTCGAACTTTGAAATGTTATATATAGGTCGAAGAGGAGGGGGGGGCCCCCCCCCCCTACGGCCTCGGCCTCCCCCAGGCCCCTTTGCCCCCCCCCCCACCCCCCTGACCTGCCCCCCCAGGCCCTTTCTGCCCCCCCCTACGACCCCAAAGCTAAAATGGTAAATTTCGTCAAAAATTGTTTTTTGGTCGAAAAATCGTTGGGGTGTGACCCCCCGGTGACCTATGGTTATATATCCATAACGGTGGTTAGAATTGTGCGGGACATATATGGGAGCATAGCTCAGACTCTTGGCTATCTTTTAAAAAGGTTAGGAAAAAATGTTTTTCGATGACGTCATCACTAAAGCCGATGCGGTGAAAAAAACCTGGTCCCAAAAAACAAAATTTTTTATTAGTACAAGATAAGAAACGCCGCTTGGTATGCTGTTAAAACATTGAACTTGAAATTGCACCTGGACTTGAACTAATTGCACCTGGACATTTTTTTAAAATTTTTGACAAAAACATACAAAAGTTATTTTGCATAACGCAAGAAACCCACTAAGCTTTATTACGCATTTCAAGGAAATAAGCATTTTGTCAGCAAAATTTAATAAAAAATAATATCATCTCTATATGTCTATCAGCTGACATTGAGTTTATTTAAAGGAGCACTGTCACAAATCAAATTCCTATAACGCCCGAACCGAACTGCTCCTTTAATACCAAACCTACATAACTCAACTTTGGTATTTAAAGTGCTCCACTACAAGGCTACAACATTTTTAAATTTCAGCTGAATCGGTTCAGTATTAAAGGAGCAGTCCGGTTCGGGCGTTATAGGAATTTGATTTGTGACAGTGCTCCTTTAAATCACAAATTGTTATTTTTACAATATAACTAATTTTTCTAATTTTGAGCACCATAACTAAAATCTATATATCAGGAACATGAACTAAATCTTAAAATCGAAGGCACCTCAACTAGTTTTTAAATGATTACCTAAACTAAATTTTAAATTTTGGGGGAACTCAAAGAAATTTAAATTTTGAGGACCCCATCTATGTTTTAACTGTCCGCCGCTTGGTATGCTGTTAAAACATTGAACTTGAAATTGCACCTGGACTTGAACTAATTGCACCTGGACATTTTTTTAAAATTTTTGACAAAAACATACGAAAGTTATTTTGCATAACGCAAGAAACCCACTAAGCTTTATTACGCATTTCAAGGAAATAAGCATTTTGTCAGCAAAATTTAATAAAAAATAATATCATCTCTATATGTCTATCAGCTGACATTGAGTTTATTTAAATCACAAATTGTTATTTTTACAATATAACTAATTTTTCTAATTTTGAGCACCATAACTAAAATCTATATATCAGGAACATGAACTAAATCTTTTTTTTTTGGGGGCGGTCTCCCGGCGGGGGGGGGGGGGGGGGGGGGGGTGGTGTTTGGTTTTGTTTTGGTTTTTGGTTGGTTGGGATGTTGGTTTGGTGGTTGGGGAGGGGCAAAATCGAAGGCACCTCAACTAGTTTTTAAATGATTACCTAAACTAAATTTTAAATTTCGGGAAACTCAAAGAAATTTAAATTTTGAGGACCCCATCTACGTTTTAACTGTCAGACACTTTATTTCAGTCATCTATAAACTTGCTCTGAAATGTTGGGCACTTCAACCAATTTTTAAATTTCAAGCACCTGATTTTATTTAATTTCAGGCAATTGAACAAGTAGAGATTATTGTTTGTGCGTAGACTATAGTAGGTCTCATAGTAAGTTAAAGATCCTGTAAAAAGCTCCTCACCTTAAAAACATTTTGTGATTCAATCGGAGGCATTCTCAGTCGTTCAATCGAAGTTAACTGCGCGGATTCTGCCAGGACAGCAGCTAAACAATTAATAAAATATAAATTATAAAAAATAGCAAAATAAATAATAAAAATAAAATAAAATAGTGGCACTGTCATGCTGAAAATGACACTATTAAATAAATAAATTTGTTTGTTTGTTTTTCTATCCTAATCTTCCTATATGGGAGTTGCTGTTCATTATCATCTAAAAAACGGCATTACAACTTACTACTAATATGGGTTGTGCACATAGGTGTCCGACCAGCCCGGACTGCCCGGACCGCCCACCCCCAGAGGGCCGGTCCAGGGTACCCCTCCCCCCTAGCGCCCCATTTTGGACCCTCCCCCCCCTAAAACCCCGGTCCAGGCCGACCCCCCCTAAAGGCGGTTTTTGACCCTCCCCCCTAACAACTGTTCCACCCCCCCCTATCTACTTCTATAGATATAGACATATTTACATAAGCTAACTACTGTAAACCATTTTAATGGCTACTACCTGGTTTTATGGCTATATATTCCTCATAAATATAACAATAATTTTAGTGTTATATATACAAATTTTTATAATTTATAATAAACCTTAGGTTTTTTACAAACTGGTTGGTACGTTACATTAAAAATAAAAAAAATAAAATTCAGATGTTCGTTTTAAAAACGAACCGTTTTTTAAAAACGAACGGTCCGTTTTTTTTAAACGACCGGTCCGTTTTTTTGCGCTGCCGCCGTTCGTTAAACACTTGCCCGGCAAGTTGCCGCATGCAAAATAATGAAATGAAAACAAAATACAATGATTATTATTATTTATTATGTAACCGGAAAATAGAAAAAAGTTGGTCAAAGTTTTACCGGAAGCAAAAAAAATCAACTAAAAGGTACCTCTTATAATACGTTAACGTTTTTAACAGTTTCCAAAAGTTTTTTTGGCAGGTCCAGGCTATTCCCCCCCCCCTAAGTACCCCAGTCCAGGCTTCCCCCCTAAGGAGCCTTCAGTCCAGGCTACCCCGGGGTCAAAATTTTTCGATAATTTGGTCCAGGCTGAACCCCCTCCTGGGCCTACAAAATGGTAAAAAATGGGCTGACCCCGGGGTCAGACCCCCCTAGCCGTCAGGGGTCGGACACCTATGGTTGTGCAGTATAGTTTACGCAGGAAATTTTTTTAAGAAAAGGGGGGTATGTTATCATACATGTATACTGCTCTCCTAGGCGATTTAACGGAGAGGCGTATTCAAAATGAGGGGACACAGGACATTTTTTTCATCCGGAAATACGAAAAAAGGCGAAAAAAAAGGAAAATAATACGACAAAAAGGCAAAATTAAAAAAAACTCGGTCTAAATTTCGTTAAAAAATGTTAAAATATACAAAAATTTTGTAAAAATAGGTCGAAAATGGTGCTTTTTTTTCATTTTTAAACAGGGGAGGGGGCACCAAAAAAAGGGAGGTGAAGGAACACAGTCACTAATAAAGCCGGGAGATGGGGTCATTAACAAACGGGACACCGGTGATTATTACTGTAATCACTTAGGTAAATATTGCTCCCTTGCCAATTATAAAAAGAATTATTTTATTCAGTTTTTTTAGATAGCTAATTATTAAAAAAAGAAAAATTAACCCGCAGAGGTAGTGGCCGGCGTTTCTTCTACTATAAAAGAATCCAAATCCCGGAGAGTGTGTCCCGGAGTCATCGGGATCTGTTCCAGCACATCCGCTTCGTCGTCTCCGTCTGAAACATACGAAAATTCTAGTTACCATAGATGAACAAGGGGGGTAGGGTGGGGGTCCACTCCCATAGCCTTGAAATTTGGCCCCCCCCCCCCCTAAAACAATTCAGGGCCTCCCCCTCCCCTCAAATTTTCGAATTTTTTACCCCTGAACCCCCTCTAGATTTTGAAATCTGACCCCCCCTCCCCTTTCGAGAAAATTTTAAGTATTTTTTTATCTTTTTTATACTAAATTTTCTTGCAAAAACGTGAATTTTTAACACAAATGCATGTTTTTACACCCTTTTTATACCTAAATATTGCTTTTTTATTCAATAAAGTGTAGTATTATTTTTTAAAAAACTATTATTAAATATTTAATGGTGTAAAAGTATTTTGTTTCGGAAATCGGACCCCACCTGACCCTGACCCCCCTCTAGGTTTTGAAATCTTCTACCCCGGGTCGACCCCCTAGAAAGCTAGAAAGTTCGACCCCCCCTAGGACCCCCTCCTAGATTTTGAAATTTTATTTACCTGGGGTAAACACTTCCCCCCTAGCTTTTTGACCGTGTTCATCTATGCTTATCAGACCTGTGCACTGCCTTTCCCTGGGTTTTATTCGAGGAGGGGCAAATCCAAAATAGGGTGGAGGCATGGGGCTTATTTTTTTAAAGGGGTTGGTAATAAAATGGGGAAGCAGGGGAGAAAAGGAAGAAAAAAACACAAAAAAAACCCGAATTAGAGTAAAAATAGGTCCAAAATGGCGTAAAAAACCATTGAAATAGGCTAAAACCACGAAAATTTCGCGATGATGGCGTTATAATAGGTCCAAAATGCCGCCATGATTTTCGGCTACTTTTTCATTTTTGGGCAGGGGGCAATAAAACAGGGGCACAGCCACTAATATTCCAGGAGGAGGACATTTCCAGATTGTGCACAGGTCTGATAAGGTATAATATACTTAGGTTGGAGAATACAGATTCAAATCCTGTATCGCCCATATTTTTAGACAAAAAGCTAAAAACAGCGATTTGCAAACTTACATCTTTCAAAAACTCGATTTAGTAGACCTCATAATCGTGGGTATGTCTTAGGACAAAAATAAATAAATAACAATAACTAATAATCATAATAATAATAGTGGGCGTTTCGGAGTCGCAAACGTTACAAAATAACAAAATACACTTGACTAAGACTTTTTACATTTTAGCCGCTACCATAATAGAATGAGTTAGTATCGCTATAAAATACTCGTAGTTTTTTTATCTTTTAATACACAAAATATTCTAAACGTTATGAGTCAAAGTTTCATTCATTTTGTACTGATTGTGACTCGTGTGTAAGGTTATCATATAGTGAGGAGAAATTACAAAAACCAATACCGGTAAATAAAAAAACATAAAAAAAACAAGTCCACATTACCCAGCCCGGCTCCGGGTACTAGTCTCCATTCCGTTCCGTTGGCCGTCAAGCTCTCTCTTGTCAGTCTGCTGGTGACGCTGCCTGTACTCAGGCGCCTTCCTCCGCCCTGTCGAAAATGCGGAGAACCGCCGGAAGAATGAGAAGGTTCTTGCCCCGCTGTTTTTTGGAGTAGATTCCACTCCAGCTCTTTTACTAAACAATAATAATTAAATTAATCCAATTGTGATAATGTTTCAAAAATATGACGCCTTATAAATAGGAGTCCTAATGTAAAACTGGCGGGAGATGGTGTAACGCCCGTCAGTTTATAAGATAGTGCTGGTGACGCTGTTTGCGCTGCCTTCAGTCTTGTCAGAAACATACATGAACATGGACCGGCAAGCTAGAGGGGATTGCTACCACGGGTAAATGGCCCTTTGAAAGCTATGAGGGGGTCCAGGGCGGGTCCGTTCCCCCTAGCTTTTTAGAGGGGGTCGACCCGGGGTAGACCAGTTTTAAATCCAAACTACTTTTTATTGAATAAAAAGCGATATTCAGGTATAAAAAGGGTGTAAAAACATGAATTTGTGTAAAAAATTCACATTTTTGGAAGAAAATTTAGTATAAAAACAGTACTTAAAATTTTCTCGAGAGGGGAGGTGGGGGGTTAGATTTCAAAATCTAGAGGGGGGTCAGGGATAAAAAATTCGAAAATTTGGGGGGAGGGGACCCCCTGGATTTGTTTCTAGGGGTGCCCCAAATTTCGAGGCTAGGGGGGGTGGACCCATCCTAACTCCCCCCCTTGTTCATCTATGGTTACAACCATACATGGGCAAGTTGGTCCGGAGTGGGGGGTTAAACCCCAAATTAGGGGGGGGGGTTAAAATTCGAAAAACGCAAAATACCCATATCGCTTTTTTTCTGGAGTGCATTTTACCCATATCGTTTTTCGATTTTGAAGGAAAAATAGGTAAAAAAACGCTAATTTTAAGTCAAATAGCCTTTTTACTGCAAGTTTGAGCTTTTTATTGCTTTAAAACACCTAATAAGATATGTTAGGAGAAGGTTGGAAGCAGTTTGAAGTAATTTTTTTTTCTTTTTTTTTCCATTTTTGAAAGGGGGGTGGGGGGTTTCTTTCCCCTCATTTACTTAGAAGAGGGGGGGGGTAACCCCCCCTCCCAGAATTTGGGGGGGGGGTTAACCATAGGTGCGCAGTCTCTCGGATTTTGGGGGGGGGGGGGGTGGTATAGGGGGGGGGGTCAAATTTTAGGGGGGGGGGGTGTCCAGTAAGACCCAAATTTTGAGGGGGGTGTACCCAATATTTCCGCGCTGCCTTAAAATGAGCTTAAAACGCGTAAAAAAACGTAAAACAAGCTTATAAATGCTTTAAAACTGTGTAAAATTAAAATAAGATCTTATTGCAACTTATAAATTTTATTTTTTTAATAAAAATGTGCAGTGGAGCAGTCAGGATTTCATTTCGGGGGCGTCAGTCTGGGGGAGGGAAGAAAAAGTGTTGTCAAAGCGGCGCGAAGCGCTGCCGCCGGGGCCGCGTAGCGGCGCCAGCCGACGCAAAGCGTCGGCCGGGGGGTCTGGGGTGTCCCCCCAGCCGCCGGAGGCGAAAATTTTTTAAAAATATACTAAAAACGGCTTAAAAATCGTCTCCTGGTGATCGCGTGAACATACCTTTTACTTTTGTTTTTTACCTAATTTCTACATAATTTTCTGTGATCTTAAAAATTCAGTCAGGGGGTTCGGGGGGAACAATACCCTCCGGAGGAGAAAATTTATAATTTGAGGCGCAAAAATACACTAGAAATTTTAATTCCAAATGATAGTAATTACAAAATTTAAGGTTTTTTATAGCTATACTATACATTTATAACATGTGTTTAAAACGTTAAAAAAAGGATAATAGTGTTTTATAGTAGTTTTATTAAACATGTATGCCTTAACTACTGAATGGGATAATCGATTTGAAATTGAAAAACTAAGATAAATTGCCAATTTAAACTGCCCGCGTAGCAGGGAAATTTAAACTGCCCACGTAGCGGGGGAATTTAAAGGTAATAAAAGGTAATAAACAGAAAAATAAGGTAATAAACACTCCGCGCGAAGCGCGGAAAATTTTTTTAGTCCTTTTATAACACTTAAAAATTTTTCTTTGGGAGGCGAATTTGGGGGGGGTGTCCCCGACTACCCCAAATTTAAGGGGGGGGGGGTGTCAGCAAAATCCGAAATTTTGGGGGGGGGGTAAAACCCCCCCCCCAACCCCCCCCCCTGCCCACCTATGGGGTTAACGCCCCCCCAACCCCCCCCTGCCCCTGTATGGTTACAAACTCCATTACCCCCCTGGCTACGCCCTTGCAAACAAAGTCACATTAAATCATTTATTTAAGTTTTTAGCACTAAAATAGAATTTTATATACTAAAATAGGCTATTTAAGTACAAAAAGTACTGTTTTTTACTAAAAAACCGTGTTTGTGACAGTAAATTTTGACCTAAATTCATACCCAAAATTTGTCTCAGAAGGGGGGGGAGGGGGTCGATTTAGAATTCTAGAGGGGGATAGGGTGTTAAAATTTAAAAATTTTGGGAGAGGGACCCCCTTAAATTTTTGTCTAGGGTGGGTTCGAAATTTCGAGGTTAGGAGGGGTGCACCCCACCCTACCATCCCCCCTATGCTCATGTACGGTCAGAAATATGGAAACCGCCGAAAGATTGGGAAGGCTCTCGCGTCGCCGTTTTCTGGACCACATGCCTCTTTAGCTCGCTTACTAAACAACAGAACAAAAAAATCAACAACTCCTACTGCCCCCCTCCCGGAAGGGTTAATAGGGGGGATTTTTAAAACGGGGGTATGGAGGTAGCACAAATTGTTTTAAACCAGGGATGCGCAAAAGAGGCAAAAAAGTCAAAAAAGGTGAAATTTTTTTTTCATTTTTACCCGAAGAGGCAAGCCAAAGAGCACACAAACAGTGGCATGCCCAGGAAGATGGCGGAGGGAGGGCGGCTGCCTCCCCGCTCCCCCCGAGTTTTTTAAGGGGGGAGTTTTTTAAAGTTTGGGAAAAAATATTTTCTTTAGTATTAATATTAAACAGAAACTCTCCTGATGCCTTCTAGCATTTTAATAGTCAAAAAGCTAAAATTTCCCCGCTACTCGGGGGGGGGGGGGGAGTTTAAATTCAAATTTTTCCTTAGTTTTTTTAATTTCTAATCGGTGGTGCCATTCAATAGTGAAGGCACATTTGTTAAATAAAACTATTATAAATATAAGTAAACGTTTTAAACATGTTTTAAATTTAAAGGAATAAAATATACCTTAAATTTTGTAAAAAATATCAGCTGGGATTAAAATTTCCTGTGTTTTTTAGCGTCTAAAATTAAAAATTTTCTCTCCCAGACAAGGAGCTCTGCCCCTTGACCCCGCTGGGAGGCTCTCGCCCCCCAGAACCCCATTTCTCGGGGGTATGCCGCACCGAGACACCCCTTTTCGGGTTAATATTCCCCCAAGCGCCCTTCTGAAATGAAATACGGGGCACACCACTGCACACAACAACTAATAGACTATTTCGACATAAGGCGTTTTACACAGTAAAATTCCGATACACATTAGGCCGAAAGTTGAAATTAAAATAATATTTAAATGAAAACTTCTATTAATTTTGGAGTGTAAAATAACGTGTAAACACTAAAGGCAAAATATAAATTTGATTGGATTTGTAATAATGTAGTTATTAATGTTTAATTTGGTAAAAATGCGAACATAAAAAATAAAATTACGATCATACCGAGCCCCGAATATATAAGTGGGATTTTACTCTGTTTCATCAGATGGTCTGATGGTCTAGTGGTTTGAGGCGGTCGGCTGTAGACTGCAAGGTCGGGATTTCGAACCCCAATGAATTCCTTTTCCATTTTTTGTATCGGGAATTTAAACTTATCAAAATTTCATATAAACTTATTAAAATTTAATTTAATAAAAAAACAGATCTTTTTAGATATTTTAAAAAAATCAATTAATTGATTATTGATTGGTATTAATAAAATAAGAAAGAAAATAGATCTGCTAGTGATTGATGTAGATACTAAATTTTTAATGTAGATATTTTGCTATAGACACAAAAAAATTAAAACCAAAGTCTGTAATGTAAAAAGCTTCTTGGAGTCTATTGTTTAATTTTTTTTAATATAATAGTATGGTTGATTTTTTAATTAAATATCTTCCACGAAATATTGTTTTTCATTATTGTTGTGGATTTTATATGTAAATAATTTTTCGGAAAATAATTTTTCCAAAAAAAAAAAACACCAAGTAAGTATTATGCAGCTATATTCTATCTACCACTAAAAAAACTAAATATAAATTATACGTCCCGGTACAAAAAATGAAAAAAGAAGTTAATTGGGATTCGAACTCCCGACCTTGATTATCGAGTAAAATCCTACTTTCGTAATTTTATTTTTTATGTTCGCGTTTTTACGAAATTAAACATTAATAACTACATTATTACAAATCCAATCAAATTTATATTTTTTCTTTAGTGTTTACAAGTTATTTTACACTGCAAAAATAAATAGAAGTTTTCATTTATATATTATTTTAAATTCAACTTTCGGCCTAATGTGTATTGGAATTTCACTGTGTAAAACGCCTTATGTCGAAATAGTCTATTGATCAAAAATAAACATGGGCTCATTAGAAAGAAGAAAGAATTACGCAACTTTCTTAGGAAGCACTTTTTTCATTTAGGTCCTTGTTATCGATTTACTGATCAAAATAAAAATAATCAAAATTGAAAGAATAGACACATAAAAACTCACAACCGCACAATAACAGCCTTTTGGCAACAATAAGGATTGTACTGAGCAGACAAAGAACATACCCTCATAGAAACCGCACAAAAATAGCAGAAGAAGATGCTCGGTTTTAATTGGTGGCGGAAACCAAACCAGTTCAAAACGCCATCTACTTCAACCGCGCGGAAAACAGCGAAAACAACAAAATACTTTTTTAATTCTTGCATTACTGACGACAAAATTAATTCAAAGTTTTATTTAAAAAAAAAATAAGCATCGGGAAAAACAGGCGGCGGTTCAGCCCCACATAACCGTGCACACTATAATTAGAGAACGTTGGGAAAAATTTTAGTAATTTATGTTCATCTTCCGCTATTTATTATTATAATTCTAACGCTCATTATCTTAAAATCAATGTTTTTTCATCGTTCACGCGGCGATATAACCCTGCGGTACCTGCGGAGAAAGCCAACTATTTTGGAGAACGTAGGTAAACTTTGTAATTAATGTTCGTCTTCTTCTTACTATTAGTTTTAATTTCAAACAATAAAATTGACTTTCGAAATTCTTGACAATTTTAAAATATTCTTAAAACACAATTTAAATTCATATTAATAATAATCAAGAACTATTAGAAATTTATGTCATTCCATAGCTACGCCTCTTTAACAAATTATAAAAATTTAATAATAATAATTATATTACGCTTTTCTATTAAATAAAAAAGCTGCTTAACCACACTGTACCTGGTGTTGTATTTGAAAGTGCTCACCGTATTTGCTGTGAAAGTCGCGTATACCGCAATGCACAAAGTGTTCTCCTGCCCGAAGTTGCTCCAGTAAGTACGATCCACATGAATTAAAACTCGAATTACGGGAAGATCCTCCGTGGCAAAATCTTTAACTAAGTGAGCACTTATTCCGCAGGCTTGCGCGGTATCGTGTTGAATGTCGGCGTTAGCGAAGGAACTTTTGGAAACCAGTGATGAAAGTGGAACGTGCGTTTTGAACCCCGCGTGATAAGCCCTCAGCGCCTTAAAATTAAAATAATTGATACAAATATATTTTAAAATATGTTCTAAACACTTTAATCACTTTTTAGATTATAGTTTTGCCGCAGCTTGAATTATAGCACCAGATCGGGGCTTTTTTTTACTTCTTGAAACATATTTGGAAACTAAATCAGAGTGTAAAAATGCAATAAAAATTTTCGAAGTTCAATTCTAAAAAGTTTTTTTATGCCCAAGACGGTTTTAAACGCAATAAAAAAAACGAAATAAAATGTATTCAGTTTCAAAGCATATTTTTCTTGGGCTTACTGCAATTAATAGGTGTTTGTTTTATTTAGTTAAACACCAGACGGAAATAGAAATAAAGAACAAAACAAATCAACTGAAAATTTATGGTTTCGCAATTTGGTGACCCTGAAAAAAGCTACAAATAATCTTTTTTCTGATGTAAGTGCGGGAAAATTGAAAATTGTGTATTTATTTTTTCTATTGTTTTATTAAAAAACAATATGTCCCTTGAGACAATGTCGGTATAAAATTTTATTGTTACCACACAAATTAAATCAAAAATAATATACATAGTATACACAAAGCATGTATAGTGTGTGTGACTTCTTAAAAATATTTTATATTAAAATAGTTTATAAAAATTTTTTACTCAACCTTCAAAAAATATTTTCCAACTTAATTTGGCTTTTATTTATTGCAAGAGTTATTTTGAAAACTATAAAGGGAAGCTACAGTTAGACTGTAAAGTGTATTCACAAATAAAAATTAAAAAACATTGCGGTAATCAGCAATTACGACAAAATTGCTTATCAAAATTTATATTAATATAGGTTTAGTGTACCTGATCGCGTCCGGGGCAGTGGCCGTGAACAATGAAAGGAAAAAGATTCGGGGAATAGTCCGAAACTTTCCGTTGATGAACCCCCCCTTCTGCTGCGATTTTCACCAAAAACCCCGTTTCTGGGGGATGAAATGTTAATCGTGTACACTCTAAAACTAAAAATTTATATATTTTGCAACCGTAAAATTAATATAAAATAAACCATGCTGTTATTATTTAGCAAAAATAACTGAAATTTTAAAACTCGATTTTTTAATTAAATTGAAAAATTGGGGCTTCGAACTAGCCTCGAACAAACTATAATTATACATATGTATATAAGGCCCGACCGGATATCAAACCTGTCCGGTCCTGTGGATCCGGTCATGTTTGTCTTGAATTTTCCTTAAAAGCAAGTTTTGTTCGCAATAAAAACCGTGTTCTTGTTAATAACTTACTATTAGAAAATTATTGCTGTAAAACATTTTTCAATGTGAATTCATACATTAAGCCAAGTTAAATTCAAATTTATGATCCTAAGTTTATCATGTTTATGCGCACGGTGAAAGACGTGCTGCACTGTCGAAGAAAAATACTGATTTTATAGCTTAGCAAAAGTTTCACTTAGCAAAATCGACTTTTATGGAATAAGGTAGATTGGCCTTTAATAAAAAACAAAATAAAATACTTCCTATTTTTTATACTATATTTTTATGTGCTTTCCATTTTTTATATTCTTCTTTTTTGTATTTCTTAATAAAAACTCAAAAAAAAAATTAAACTAACACAACTGTGGATTTCTATTAATAAAGAATAAGAAAAACACGATTGTCCAAATTACTCCAAATATACATTATAATATATTACCTGTCATCAAAACACAGGTCCATATTATTCCAATCAGCAAAAACCCTTGAAAACCACAGTTGATATATACCATTTTATATAAACATCCTTTTTGTCATTTTGCCGGACATATTGAAAGACAACAACTTCAAACGATGAATACAATTGAAGACATCTGCTTTAATTCTTTTACCAACAAAATAAGAATTATTATCAAACATGAAAAAAATACAATGAAATGATGAAAATAGTATGAATTAAACTATGCATAGACTATGCTTAGTATAAAATTAATTCTGTTATCTGATCATTAAATAGAAAATGAATAATGCCTTAAATTCGAAAGTTTTAAGATTAGTTTGTAAAAAATTTTCGCATCGAAATTTTCATATTTTTTTCAATTTTTAGCTACAAGATAAAACTAAAAGAAGTAAGAGTTTTCCTTTATGCAATACATAAAAAAAATTTAGCAGGTGACAAATTAGCATACCATTACTTGTTACGACCCATAGCTGGAGGCGAGATAAGATGACAATATTTTAAGACAGAGAACAATACCCATATCGGGATTCAAACCCGGGTTTCCTTTCCGGGTCTTTTCTTCTCAGTCTGGCGAGCTACCACTGGACCATACGGGCTGATTATGATTTACTTTACGACGCCTCTTATACTCGCCAGTAGTTTTGAGTCATCACTTCAGGAAGGGACGTTACACGTCACACATTTTTGCTCCGCTTTCTAAACAAATTTTGTGTGAATTTACCAGTGATGTTCCTCCCCTAATATCATGCTCCGCACCTCCACCTCTTAAATAAACGATTTTAAGTTTATATAAGTTTTAAATAAATTGAAAATTGAGTATTTCCAGGTTTTAACCCCAAATTTCAATTGCAAGAAAACAAGCTTAGAATAAAACTTTATTCTGAGTTTTGAAGCAACTACGTGCTTCTTCCTCACCGGCTCCAAAACAATATAACAATTATAATATTTTAAAATAATGTAAAAAAACAGTGAGTGATATATACATGAGTAATCAAAACAACAAGGTCAGAAAATCAATATTTGATAAAACTTCTCAAAAATGTGCATAAAGTTAGCGGCAATCAAACGAGTAAATCACACCGGAGTAAATCACAGAATAAACAAAAATAAGCAATCATAATTAGTAAGAATGACAGGTTTTTGTGTGCAATCCATCTGTTCGGAGAAAAATAATTAAATATTGACAACAAAAAAAGCTTTTCCGATGAATTTTTGAAAACAAAAGCTTTGTTTATAAATTTAAATTCGAAATCACGATCTTTAAATACAGCAAAATCCGAAATCCAGCCAATGCTATTGCTAGCAGCAAAAAGGTACTGAGCGGTTCAAAAGCACTGGTCACTAAAAAAAATAAAAAAGGTATGGTCAGAAAAAAAATAGGGCGGAGCTCTGAGGGTTGCTCTGGAGCTCCTAAGAGTGCGGTTCTTCGGTCATTGCAGCTCCGGGGAACATCACTCAAGAGCGTTAAGATTTTCACAACACAATAAAACAAATTTGAAAAATAACACGAAAAATGCAATTTCACAACAGCATTTGATAAATTTATACAATTTTTTTTTTGTTTCGGGGTCACGAGCACGGTTCGGAGCACGGTTCTCTTTTCTTAAGTCTTTAAATGATGGGTTGACATGTCTTCAAGTATGGTAGCGTCAACTGATAAACATGCTTTCGTTTGATTGCTACAACAATATACGTCATACGTCGTAAGTCATATACTGTAAACCAATTTGTGCGTTTAAACTTTAAAAAATGAGTGAAAAAAATTTAATGTCAATTCCTTAAAACTATTTTCTAAATTAAAAAAGAGAATAATAAAAGTGTGTTATTTTGCTTGGAATTTCAATTTCGCTGCAGAAAATACGTCCAACAATTTTGCATGCTGCGAATGTAGGTCCATAATGTATAAATAAAGAGCATGAACAAAGCATTGTTTTTAAAGGTTGTTAGTAGTATAAAAAAATACATAACAATATTCTTGCTGGTGCTTTTCTTCTTCGACTTCCGTGGTGACAAATGCATATGAAAGGTTTAAAACGTAGCCTCAAAGTTTTATTTTATGCGGCGGAAATATTTGTTAATGCTTCGAAACATTTATTACATACATACGCATGATTACTTTTGCTGCTGAACATTTAAACAAAGAAACCTATAATGCGAGGAGTTGAAGCTGTGCAAGCTTTATCAATATGTCAAAACACACAATTGGAGTAACCATAAAAGTAAATTTATATCATTTTTAAAAAGCGATTAACAAAACGGAACCGTATCATTCAGTATTATTGATATTAAAAACTACATCGCATTATTAGCTATATCTTTTTAAATACACAAGAGCTAAATTTTAGATTCCTTGACAACTAATGTTTATTAATAAGCAAACAAACCATAACAGATCATTTTAATAAACGGAAGTAACAAGAAGTTTTATTTTATGGGCTCCGAGAAAAATCAACTCTTTAAATTTTTGTTCTTACAAAGTGCAACAAGTATAATATTTATTATTAAAAATTGATAACAATCAAAAAATAAAAATAACGGGCATTTTTTACAAAAAGCCTTTTAAAATTTTACTTGACTTAATTTAGCATGTTTCCAAAAGCGCTAAATTTCTGATGACATTTTGAGATAAATGCTGGTGGCTTTCGAGTTTATTAACAATTATAACTCCATTCAATAATTTATTTCACTTATTTTATGCCTGAAACTTATTCAAATGTTAGATAAATTTTGTGTCATATAGGATAAATGAAAAATACCTTAGGAATAGCTGAAACAAATATTTAGCGTCGTTTAGCATTTAGCAAAGATCTTTTATGACTCTTCAATTTTGCTTAAGTATAATTTCTGCATGCATGTAATATCGGCACTTTTTGGACATTTTTAAAACCGTTTTTTGACCATAACTTTTTTCAGCTTTGTTTAATAAAAAAGTTTTATATTACAAAATAGTGTATTTTCTTATTCTAAACACAATGATATGCATAACAATCCACATCTACGTAAATTTCGTT
>JASAMX010002485.1:0-12046 GCA_030248175.1 Microlaimidae sp. YZB2_3 | reverse complement strand
CCCCCTTAACCAAATAATTTCACCAAATTTTTAATTTTTTAGGACTTTATATAAAAAACAAACTTTTTCAACCGAATTTTCAAAAAATAAAACAATTTAATAAATTAAAATAATTAATATTGGAATTTTTTTGTTTTTGTATTAAAATTTGATAAATAAAAGCCACAAGAAGGTTCCCCCCATTGATTTGAGCTATCAATTTTATTATGCGAATAGCCCAAGAACCCCTAGGGCCGGTCCACTAAACGTGTGCTGACTAGGTGCTATGTTAGCACGTTGTTTGAAACTTTTGTTAATGTTTTAATTTCTGGGTTTTTTATCGAGAAATTTTGTAGAACTCTTTGTCTGCATAGCATAAATGCATATTTTATTAATTTTATGCATATTTGTTATAAATACAAACTAATAAGGCAATAACCCCTAACACATAAGCGTTAAGGGTTAGAAAAACTCATAACTAGGGGTTAAGACTTTATTAGCTTTTATTTAAAACAAATATACATAAAATTGTGTAAATATTAATTTATCCCATTTAAAAAAAGAGTTCCATAACATATCTTAAGAAAAAACCCCAAAATTAAAACATTATCAAGAGTTTTAAACAACGTGCTAACTTAGCACCTAGTCAGCACGCGTTTAGTGGACCGGCCCCTGATGGCCACGCCAAGTGCAATAAGTTCTTCTTTGGTGAAAATAATGTTATGAAATTTTAAATTTTTTAAGCCTGTTACACATTTAAAAAACAATTTTTTTCAACCGAATTTAAAAAAAATACACAAGTTAATAAATTAGAATAATTAATATTAGAATTTTTTGTTTTTGTTTCAAAATTCAATAAATATAAGCAGCTAGGAGGCTTTTCCCATTGATAACGTTCACTCTAAATTCCACTCTGGCACATTATTACTGGGATTGAGAGTAGGATGAAAACTCTAACGTTCACAACGAATTCTACTCTGGCTTTTTTCAACCAAATTTTTAAAAAAATCAATCAACAAGTTAATAAATTAAAATAATTAATAATCGATTTTTTGTTTTTGTATTAAAATGTGATAAATAAAAGCAACAAGAAGTCTTTCCCGATTGATGTGAGCCACTGATTTTATTATGCGAATAGCCCAAGAATCTGGATGGCCACGCCAAGGGGGACAACAAGTCCGTAGCCAGAAGGGGATTGGGGGAATTAGTCCCCCTCAAATTTTGGAAAGGCAAAGAAAATTGTAAGGGTTTGGTTTTTTAAAAAATTAGGAAAATTTTTTTTTTTTCATAATCACTCTGCAATGTATTAAATGTATCTAAAATACAGAAAATATGAGTGATTTAATCATAAAACCATGTCAAGCAATAAAATATATTGATAATTCAAAACATAAATGCAGTAAGTTGAAAAATACTTTTATTTTTATTTTGTTTAAAAATATTTGCATAACAGTGACACTATCGAAGAACAGGGAGTAAAGATTCTGTTTTTAAGTAAAATGTAAAATGGTATTAGTACCTTAAAACTCTTTAATTACAATTTTTATTGTTGTATTTATTAAAAAATAGAAATTAAATCAGGATTTTGCACTTACATTTAGGTTTCCCGGTGCCTTTTTAGAGCTTAAAATCAAAAAATTTCCCACCCCTGGGGCATTCTACTCCCCGGACCCCCCTGACAAGGGGTTCCGCCCCTTGACTCCGCACGGGGGCTTTCGCCCTCCGGCCCCCAATTTCTAGGGGGCTCCCTCCCCCCATACTCCCTTGCGGGCACGTGCACGTCTAACACCTTTCCAAAAAATCCCTCCTCAATTCAAATCCTGGCTACAGTCATGGATAAGTTCTGCTTTAATGAAAATAATTTTATTGAATTTTAATTTTTTTAAGCCTTTATATATTTAAAAAACGAATTTTTTCAAGCGAATTTTAAAAAAATACACAAGTTAATAAATTAGAATAATCATGGGTGGCACGGGAGCGCCACGGGGTGATTTAGCCTCATGGCGCCGCGCCAACCATAATTAGAGAACGTAGGTAAATTTTGAGATTCATGTTTATCTCCTTCTTCTTCTTCTTTTTCTTCTTCTTTTATATTATATAGTATTATATATTTTTGAAATTATATAGTATTATATATTTTTGCTATAATTAGAGAACGTTGGGAAATTTTTTAGTAATTTATGTTCATCTTCTTCTATTTATTATTATAATTCTAACGCTAATTATCTTAAAATTTATATTCTTAATCGTTCACGTGGCGATTAAACCCTGCGGTACCACACAAACTATAATCAGAGAATCTGGATAGAATTTGTAATTTATGTTCATCATCTTCTTCCTCTAATTTTTTTATTCCAAAAAATAATTGCAATCATCGGTGGCGCAGGAGCGCCCACTGCACTGCGATTTAGCCCCACGAAACCACGACAACTATAACTAGAGCACCTGGTCAATTTTGAATTTCATGTTTATCATCTTTTTCTACTTCTTATTATTTATATTTCAAAAAATATAATTTCAATCATCGGTGGTGCGGGGGTGCCACACTGCAATTTAACCCACGGTACCGCGCCAACTATACTTAGCGAACATGAGTAAATTTTGTAATTCATGTTCATCATCATCTTCTTATTATTATTTTTACTTTAAAAATTATAATTGCAATCACTGGCGCACGGCATCGCGCCAACTGTATTTAGAGAACGTAGGTAAACTTTGTCTGGAGCGCCACTGCATCGCACTATAGTTGAATTATATCTGGCTGACGCTGAAAATTAGAATGCAGACATGAGGGGACCAATTAAAATTGTGCGGTAATGACGTTTTTTTTAAAAAAACAAATAAGAACGCAGAATTTTTTTTTAATTCCACCTTTTAACAAAATATACAAGAATTAACCATCTTTAGCCCTTTAAAAATTTGCATTTGGGTTTTAAATTAAGTAAATTGATAAATAATTATTAAAATACGGGTTTTGATCTTTATTATTAAACCGATTTCGTGACAAATTTTGAAGGGCTTTGTTGTTAAATAGTTGATTCAATACTGCAATTTTCGCGGTCAGCTAGATTTTATTTGCCTATAACTATAATTAAACAACGTGGGTAAATTTTGTAATTTAAATTATTCTTCTTCTTTTTATTATTATTTTTTATTTAAAAAAAGTTTATCTTGGCAACAGAATGTTTATAAACATATGTCATTGCGCAGCTAAAACTATAGTTTATTAGGCTATTTTTAAATTTAATTCAAAAAAAGTGGTAGACTAGCCTTAAAAAATGCTCTAAGAATAGGGCACAAAAAAGGGGCGATTTTTCCCCAGTCATATGTTTACACAGAAAAGATGTGGACTAGTCTAAGATGGACATTATGTGGACTATAGGAAATTTGCATTTGGTTTTGGCACTGCTCACTGAATAAAAATTTTCACCATATGATAATGATTTGTTTATATATTGATCTAATCACACAGCACTGTTGCATTTTTTTAGTCTGATGAAATGTCAATTGAAAAAATCATACTCACAGCAATTTTGACAAGCGCAAAATCGCCACTTTTTCAAATTTATAGTTGTTTCTTACACATAAAAATATAGCCTTCTAATTGAAAAAGTGGCGATTTCGCGCTTGTCAAAGATTGCTGTGAGTATGATTTTTTCAATTAACATTTCATCAGACCAAAAAAATGCAACAGTGCTGTGTGGTTAGATCAATGTATAAACAAATCATCTACACATCATCATCGACTAGTCCACATCTTTTCTGTCTAAATATACGCCTGGCGAAAAATCGCCCCTTTTTCCTGCTCTACTCTTAGAGATTTTTTTAAGGCTAGTAATCTCAAGGAAAAGTTATTATTTTATTTTTCCCAAATTAAACTTTATTCTATGACACTTGCAGATGGCTTTATGAACTGCAGCTTTTTTCCCATATCAATTACACTATGAAAGCTGGCGATTGCTGATTTTGAATTGCATTTTATGATGCGAAATATAGTTGCTTAAAAATGTTTCACATTGCTGAAATCAGTCATTTTTTACGATTATATTATAATCTGGAAAATTAACAAATCATAAAATTTATCTTGTGTATAGATTAAATAAAAGCTAAAAATTATTTTTCCTATAGCTAATCACGCAGTCAAATTAATTTAAACGAGTTGAACAATTTGATATTTACTATTCATCAAAATTACTAATTGCCCCCGCCAGCTGAAACGTTTATGTTATGTTGTTAAGTTTCGCTGGGTTTATTACACTGATCCAAGAGTCAGCTCTAAAGGCAATCGCTTAAGGATCCGCCAGGTAGCAACTTTCTTGGGTGCAGGGTAAAAGTCCCTAGCCAAAAGCTGAATTTAACCTTAAAAATCCGGTAGGAAACCATATGTGGTTGTACCCTTAGTTTTCTAAGCCTCCACCAGCTGAAACGTTTTTTAGAACTTATGTTATTAATATTTTGTTGGGTTCATTACACTGATCCAAGAGTCAGCTCTAAAGAAAATCGCTTAAGGATCCGCCAGGTACCACCTTTCTTGGGTGCGGGGTAAAAGTTCCTAGCCAAAAGCTGAATTTAACCTTAAAAGATCCGGTAAGAAACCATATGTGGTTGTACCCTTAGTTTTCTAAGCCTCCACCAGCTGAAACGTTTTTTAGAACTTATGTTATTAATATTTTGTTGGGTTCATTACACTGATCAAAGAGTTAGCTCTAAAGGTAATCGCTGAACAATATCGCCAGGCACCACCATTTGTGGGTAAAAGTCCCCAGCCAAAAACTGAATTTAACCTTAAATTTGAAAAAAAGCTAACGCCTTAAAACTATAATTGGAAACATGTTAAATCCAGCAAGCACCACTAATACAAACTAAAACATAGGTGGGCACAATCAAAATTTCAAGGTCAACAGTTCTTGAATTTTTTTAGCGGGGTCTCTTAGTGGAATCTAATTTTTTGTAGAGTCCCTTCCTTTGTCGATTGTTTTTCGGGTCCCAGAATAGTCAAAACCTTCCCATTGAAACAAAAATTGTTCAGTGTTAATATTCTTAACAGTGTTATAACGTAATAGAATCACTTTTAGCGAATTGCTGCTTATTAAAAAAGTAGATCTTTCATCGATTGAGGTGTATTTTTGCCAAACACTAATTGGCTAAAACAGAGACTCTATTAGCTCCTTACACAACCATGCCCACAGAGCAAACTTATATGACGTGATCACGAATACTATATGACATTTTGAAGGTCCTTAAAATCCTGACGGGCCCTTGCTTGAGAATTTTTAAGGTGTTCTGCTTTTATTAGCCAATCATTTAAATATATAAACAGAAAAATCTGCGTGATTCAAACAAATATTTTTACATTTTGCGTGGTGCTTTTAAGCAAAAACAAGCTATTTTGTGGATTTCCAATGGTGAAAAAATTTAAATTAAAATCAATTTTTAATTCAGTGATCGACAGTTTTATTTATATCAGAACTAAATTTTGCAGTTTCAAAACATGATATGAAAGCAGAAGCTCAACTGAAAGATATTACAGGAGTAGAGCCAGCATAATAGCAGTATAGAGGCTGTTTGTATAGAAATTGAAAAAAAAGTCTTGTTAGTTGTCTAAAAAATCCAGAAAAATACCATAAAACATGTGAAACATCTAAATATACTAAACTATATCACTTGCAATTGAGGTAGAAATGAGTAAAACTAGCTCAATTTTGTTGTTTTATACTGTTTCAACCCAATACCGTCGTTAGTAACAGGTGAGATGAAAAGCTCTACCTTATTTTTGTGCTAATTTTTACAATAAATCTATTAAAGATATTTGAAAAACTTTAAATTTTTTAAAAAATCTTACAAATTATGGTTGGAATTCTATCTTAGAAGTTTGGAAAAATGGGAAATATAAATATTTTCAGTTATAACGTTATAAAAAACCAATTAAAACGTTATTTTTTTAATCCCAACTTTTTACAAAAAATACAATAATCAGTAAAATTTATACATTAAAAAATTTTTTTTTAAAAACTTTTTTCCAAATAGATTTTATAAATATTTTTTATAGTAGGGTACACAGCCTTAAATACTAAATTGTTTTTGTTTAAATTTTTGACAAATTTTATAGTTAAATAGTCAATTCAAAACCGGCAAACCCAGTACCTGAACCCGAAAGTGAGAGTGAGTCCAGTGGAGGGGAACCTGAGCCCCGACCATACAAACCGCCAAACCCGGAACCTGAACCCGAATCGGAAGGCGGATGGTCAACCAAAAGTGGTGGGAATCAGGAATGGAATCAGCATAATGGTGGTCAATCCCACGAGAAATACGAATGGGAGATTGCACACAAAAATCATTATGGACAAGGACAGCAGGGGGGTGGAGGAGCCGAAGACATCCTGGGAGGCATTGTGGCTGCTGTCACTTCTTTTTTCCAGGAGGTTTTGGCTTTCTTCGCTTCCTTGTTTCCATTTTAAAGTCATAAATAATAATAGAATGAGTAGAACTGGAATGTGTTATAAGTAGTATCTTCAAAGTTAAACACCAGTGCTCTGGACGTTTCTTTAATAAGTTTTATAAAAACAATTAGTATACAAATTTTTTTAAAATATATAACTAGCTGCCTAGGTAACTTGCGGTTTTGAACTTGATTAATTTAACTATTAAATTTGTCAAAAATTTAGAACAAAAACAATTTAGTATTTAAGGCTGTGTACCCTACTCTACAAAATATTTATAAAATCTATTTGGAAAAAAGTTTTTGTAAATAAAAAATTTTAATGTATAAATTTTACTGATTATTGTATTTTTTGTAAAAAGTTGGGATTAAAAAAATAACGTTTTAATTGGTTTTTTATAACGTTATAACTGAAAATATTTATATTCCCGTCTTACAAACTTCTTCAAGATAAAATTCAACCATAATTTGTAAGATTTTTTAAAAAATTTAAAGTTTTTCAAATCTACTTTTTAATAGATTTATTGTAAAAATTAGCACAAAAATAAGGTAGAGCTTTTCATCTACACCTGTTACTAACAACGGTATTAGATTCAAAAACGAGTCTAAAACAACAAAATTGAGCTAGTTTTACTCATTCTACCTCAATTGCAAGTGATATAGTTTAGTATATTTAGATGTTTCACATGTTTTATGGTATTTTGCTGGATTTTTTAAAGCAACTAACAAGACTTTTTTTTGAATTTGTATACAAACAGCCTCTATACTGCTGCTATGCTAGTCTTTACTGCTGCAATATACTTTTCAGTTGAGCTTCTGCTTTCATATCATGTTTTGAAACTGCAAAATTTAGTTCTGATATAAATAAAACTGTCGATCACTGAATTAAAAATTGATTTTAATTTAAATTTTTTCACCATTGGAAATCCACAAAATAGCTTGTTTTTGCTTAAAAGCACCACGCAAAATGTAAAAATATTTGTTTGAATCACGCAGATTTTTCTGTTTATATATTTAAATGATTGGCTAATAAAAGCAGAACACCTTAAAAATTCTCAAGCAAGGGCCCGTCAGGATTTTAAGGACCTTCAAAATGTCATATAGTATTCGTGATCACGTCATATAAGTTTGCTCTGTGGGCATGGTTGTGTAAGGAGCTAATAGAATCTGTTTTAGCCAATTAGTGTTTGGCAAAAATTACTCAATCGATGAAAGATCTCCTTTTTATAAGCACTAATCGGCTAAAAGTGATTCTATAACGTTATAACTCTGTAAATAATATTAACACTGAACAATTTTTGTTTCAATGGGAAGGTTTTGACTATTTTGGGACCCGAAAAACGATCGACAAAGGAAGGGACTCTACAAAAAAATTAGATTCCACTAAGAGACCCCGCTAAAAAAATTCAGGAACTGTTGACCCTGAAATTTTGATTGTGCCCACCTATGTTTTAGTTTGTATTAGTGGTGCTTGCTGGATTTAACATGTTTCCAATTATAGTTTTAAGGCGTTAGCTTTTTTTCAAATTTAAGGTTAAATTCAGTTTTTGGCTGGGGACTTTTACCCACAAATGGTGGTGCCTGGCGATATTGTTCGGCGATTACCTTTAGAGCTAACTCTTTGATCAGTGTAATGAACCCAACAAAATATTGATAACATAAGTTCTAAAAAACGTTTCAGCTGGTGGAGGCTTAGAAAACTAAGGGTACAACCACATATGGTTTCTTACCGGATCTTTTAAGGTTAAATTCAGCTTTTGGCTGGGAACTTTTACCCCGCACCCAAGAAAGGTGGTACCTGGCGGATCCTTAAGCGATTGCCTTTAGAGCTGACTCTTGGATCAGTGTAATGAACCCAACAAAATATTAATAACATAAGTGCTAAAAAAACGTTTCAGCTGGTGGGGGCTTAGAAAACTAAGGGTGCAACCACATATGGTTTCCTACCGGATCTTTTAAGGTTAAATTCAGCTTTTGGCTGGGGACTTTTACCCTGCACCCAAGAAAGTTGGTACCTGGCGGATCCTTAAGCGATTGCCTTTAGAGCTGACTCTTGGATCAGTGTAATAAACCCAGCGAAACTTAACAACATAACATAAACGTTTCAGCTGGCGGGGGCAATTAGTAATTTTGATGAATAGTAAATATCAAATTGTTCAACTCGTTTAAATTAATTTGACTGCGTGATTAGCTATAGGAAAAATAATTTTTAGCTTTTATTTAATCTATACACAAGATAAATTTTATGATTTGTTAATTTTCCAGATTATAATATAATTGTAAAAAATGACTGATTTCAGCAATGTGAAACATTTTTAAGCAACTATATTTCGCATCATAAAATGTAATTCAAAATCAGCAATCGCCAGCTTTCATAGTGTAATTTATATGGGAAAAAAGCTGCAGTTCATAAAGCCATCTGCAAGTGTCATAGAATAAAGTTTAATTTGGGAAAAATAAAATAATAACTTTTCCTTGAGATTACTAGCGTTAAAAAAATCTCTAAGTGTAGAGCAGGAAAAAGGGGCGATTTTTCGCCAGGCGTATATTTAGACAGAAAAGATGTGGACTAGTCGATGATGATGTGTAGATGATTTGTTTATACATTGATCTAATCACACAGCGCTGTTGCATTTTTTTAGTCTGATGAAATGTCAATTGAAAAAAATAACATTCTCACGGCAATTTTTAACGAGCGCAAAATCGCCTCTTTTTTAATTAGAAGGCTATATTTTTATGTGTAAGAAACAACTATAAATTTGAAAAAGTGGCGATTTCACGCTTCTCAAAATTGCTGTGAGTATGATTTTCTCCATTGATATTTCATCAGACTTACAAATGCAACAGTGCTGAGTGATTAGATCAATGTATAAACAAATCATTATCATTTCGTGGAAATTTTTATTCAGTGAGCAGCTGCCCAAACCAAATGCAAAATTCCTATAGTCCACATAATGTCCATCATAGACTAGTCCACATCTTTTCTGTGTAAACATATGACTGGGGAAAAATCGCCCCTTTTTTGTGCCCTATTCTTAGAGCATTTTTCAAGGCTACTCTACCACTTTTTTTGAATTAAATTTAAAAATAGCCTAATAAACTATAGTTTTAGCTGCGCAATGACATATGTTTATAATCATTCTGTTGCCAAGATAAACTTTTTTTAAATAAAAAATAATAATAAGAAGAAGAAGAATAATTTAAATTACAAAATTTACCCACGTTGTTTAATTATAGTTATAGGCAAATAAAATCTAGCTGACCGCAAAAAATGCAGTATTGAATCGACTATTTAACAACAAAGCCCTTCAAAATTTTTTACGAAATCGGTTTAATAATAAAGATCAAAACCCGTATTTTAATAATTATTTATCAATTTACTTAATTTAAAACCCAAATGCAAATTTTTAAAGGGCTAAATGGTTAATTCTTGTATATTTTGTAAAAAAGTGGAATTAAAAAAAAATTCTGCGTTCTTATTTGTTTTTTTAAAAAAACGTCATTACCGCACAATTTTAATTGGTCCCCTCATGTCTGCATTCTAATTTTCAGCGTCAGCCAGATATAATTCAAGTATAGTGCGATGCAGTGGCGCTCCAGACAAAGTTTACCTACGTTCTCTAAATATAGTTGGCGCGATGCCGTGCGCCAGTGATTGCAATTATAATTTTTAAAGTAAAAATAATAATAAGAAGATGATGATGAACATGAATTACAAAATTTACTCCTGTTCGCTAAGTATAGTTGGCGCGGTACCGTGGGTTAAATTGCAGTGTGGCACCCCCGCACCACCGATGATTGAAATTATATTTTTTGAAATATAAATAATAAGAAGTAGAAAAAGATGATAAACATGAAATTCAAAATTGACCAGGTGCTCTAGTTATAGTTGTCGTGGTTTCGTGGGGCTAAATCGCAGTGCAGTGGGCGCTCCTGCGCCACCGATGATTGCAATTATTTTTTGGAATAAAAAAATTAGAGGAAGAAGATGATGAACATAAATTACAAATTCTATCCAGATTCTCTGATTATAGTTTGTGTGGTACCGCAGGGTTTAATCGCCACGTGAACGATTAAGAATATAAATTTTAAGATAATTAGCGTTAGAATTATAATAATAAATAGAAGAAGATGAACATAAATTACTAAAAAATTTCCCAACGTTCTCTAATTATAGCAAAAATATATAATACTATATAATTTCAAAAATATATAATACTATATAATACTATATAATATAAAAGAAGAAGAAGAAGGAGATAAACATGAATCTCAAAATTTACCTACGTTCTCTAATTATGGTTGGCGCGGCGCCATGAGGCTAAATCACCCCGTGGCGCTCCCGTGCCACCCATGATTATTCTAATTTATTAACTTGTGTATTTTTTTAAAATTCGCTTGAAAAAATTCGTTTTTTAAATATATAAAGGCTTAAAAAAATTAAAATTCGATAAAATTATTTTCATTAAAGCAGAACTTAAATGTCCCCCTTGGCGTGGCCATCCAGGTTCTTGGGCTATTCGCATAATAAAATCAGTGGCTCACATCAATCGGGAAAGACTTCTTGTTGCTTTTATTTGTCACATTTTAATACAAAAACAAAAAATCGATTATTAATTATTTTAATTTATTAACTTGTTGATTTTTTAAAAATTTGGTTGAAAAAAGCCAGAGTAGAATTCGTTGTGAACGTTATAGTTTTCATCCTACTCTCAATCCCAGTAATAATGTGCCAGAGTGGAATTTAGAGTGAACGTTATCAATGGGAAAAGCCTCCTAGCTGCTTATATTTATTGAATTTTGAAACAAAAACAAAAAATTCTAATATTAATTATTCTAATTTATTAACTTATTTATTTTTTATAAAATCCGTTGAAAAAATTTGTTTTTTAAATGTGTAACAGGCTTAAAAAATTTAAAATTTCATAAAATTATTTTCACCAAAGAAGAACTTATTGCACTTGGCGTGGCCATCAGGGGCCGGTCCACTAAACGCGTGCTGACTAGGTGCTAAGTTAGCACGTTGTTTAAAACTCTTGATAATGTTTTAATTTTGGGGTTTTTTCTTAAGATATGTTATGGAACTCTTTTTTTAAATGGGATAAATTAATATTTACACAATTTCATGTATATTTGTTTTAAATAAAAGCTAATAAAGTCTTAACCCCTAGTTATGAGTTTTTCTAACCCTTAACGCTTATGTATTAGGGGTTATTGCCTTATTAGCTTGTATTTATAACAAATATGCATAAAATTAATAAAATATGCATTTATGCTATGCAGACAAAGAGTTCTACAAAATTTCTCGATAAAAAACCCAGAAATTAAAACATTAACAAAAGTTTCAAACAACGTGCTAACATAGCACCTAGTCAGCACACATTTAGTGGACCGGCCCTAGGGGTTCTTGGGCTATTCGCATAATAAAATCGATAGCTCAAATCAATGGGGGGAGCCTTCTTGTGGCTTTTATTTATCAAATTTTAATACAAAAACAAAAAAATTCCAATATTAATTATTTTAATTTATTAACTTGTCTTATTTTTTGAAAATTCGGTTGAAAAAGTTTGTTTTTTATATAAAGTCCTAAAAAATTAAAAATTTGGTGAAATTATTTGGTTAAGGGGG
>JASAMX010002484.1:40000-41566 GCA_030248175.1 Microlaimidae sp. YZB2_3 | reverse complement strand
CCAAAAATTACTGAAAATATAAACTATGGTAACAAAATTTAAATAAAACAATTTTCAAAATTTATGGTCTTACTCTGTTAAATAAAGTCATCAACGCGCTTGTCTATTATCAATAATGACCATAACATTTTAATATAAGATATAAATTTTTTAAATTATATTTTAGTGATAATCAAATTTTTCGACGAGATTTTTTAATGATTGTTCTGCGTCGGTCCACAAAAGTTTAACACAAACTTGTATACAGTAAAATATTTTGGAGATTATATAGTAGTTCCTCAATAAAGTTTCGAAGGTTTAAATGAAAACAAATAAATAGACAAATATTGCTAAAATCTGAAAGTTTTTGCGCCGTTTCAAGTCGCTAAACATCAACTGTTCTGAAGTTTTCAAAGGTTTTTCGACATTGGAATTTGAAATATGATGCGTAAAAAATCAACGGAACAACAATAGCTGTCGCCGACATGCAAAAGAAGACGTGCGTTTTTCAATAGTTAAAATGTATTTATATACTTAATAGCTGGTTTTAATTAATAAAATCATATGAAAATACAAACAACGAACCAAAATGATTGCAGAAGCTTTAGCGCTTATCAGTCGATGAATGTAAATAGCATCTTTCGTTTGGGTGTATAGGAAAAAGTCAGGCTCAGAACAAATCAAAAATTAAAAAAATAAGCTGTTTAACAATTAGAGTTTTTTAGCTAAAATAATCAAAAAAGATTAAATTAGCCGATATTTCAGTGGCTTAAATTTGTTGAGTAGGCTCGATATATTTAACTTCGCAGGCTTTATTTGAATTTCTGTAATACCTGAATCAAACCTAGAAAACAATAAACCAATATGAAGTCCTTAACAGTTAAATTGTATCGCCTCCTATTGCAGATTGTTTTTGTAAAACATGTAATTGTCTTCTGTTTTTACGTACATACCTATATCTGCCTTCTAGGTTGCTTTGTAACACCTAGTTTTCAATCTTTAGCGGCTTGCTACATACGTTTGCTTATACTACGCTTTGCCTATTAGCTTTTTATCTGTTTAACATATGCATTCTCCAGGTTCATTATGAAATTACTGTTTACACAGCAATCTTAATTCCTAACACATTTTTCTATTTCCTATAATCAGTTACTATTAACTACTCTATAAATGCATAGGTCCATAATTTTAATTTAATGTTTAAAAGTATATGAACGAAGTACTTGTGCTATAGCAAGAAGTTTTACTGTATGTTTTTATCGCATTTCATTTTATTTTTATAAAATTTTAAAGGATTTTTGTTTATCAGCTATAAAAATGACAGGTTAGGTCATATTCTTATGATTGATAATCCCAAGTGAGGAAAAGAACAATTTCCTCTCAAATATTTTACCAGATAAATTTCTTTGATTTATTATAGTAATATCATCCACACGCTTCTATATGATCCTTTAGATTAGAGTCTGTGTGTGTTTAAAAAAACAGAGTTTTTTGTTTGAATAGAAGTTTTTTTAATTTTAATAGTGTTTTAGATTTTTTCAGACTTTTAATTATTAATTTTGAAAAAAAAATATGACAATAGACCCA
>JASAMX010002484.1:0-35000 GCA_030248175.1 Microlaimidae sp. YZB2_3 | reverse complement strand
CCAGAAACAGGGAACTTGGAACCATCAGAATTTCTTAAGAACTTATGCCACGAGCAATTAAAAAACTTGGATTAATTAACTTGGAGCCTTTAAAAACTTGTTTTGGGGTTAGATTTAGGCTTCGCTTAGCCTTAGGTAAATGTTTTAGCAATTTTTACTTTTGGCTCCAAGTTCCCAACCTGGAGCTCCAAGTTCCCCACTTATAGCTTTAAGTTTCCTTTTTTGGCTCCAAGTTCCAGCTCTGAGTTCCGTCAGCTCCATGGATCCTAAGTCTATCTTACTTAATATCACAGAGTTAGGTTTTTTTTAGAATTGTCCTAAAATTATTTTATCGTATTTTATTTGAGTTTTAGCTTAATTTTAAAATTCAGGCTTGAATTTCGCTCAAGTCCCTCCCACTTTTTAGGTTTATCTGCATTGTTGCACAACATGAGTATATAAGATAATTAGCAAATAATTTTTGGGTCTTAATACTTAATAGTTTAAATTCTGGTGACACAAAGTTTCAGTATAAAGCTAATACAACCATGTGTACTGTTATTTGATGGTTGACATTTTGAATAAATTTCTAAACGCAGTTTAATCAAAGGTGGATAATCGAATAAAGGTATATCACAGCGGTCTGTAGCAGCGTGCATCATAAACTCCAAATAGGCCCAAACGTCCAGACCCACACGTCCGGGCCTAAACTTACACATCCGGGCTTAAATCCGTACGTCCAGGCCTAGACCCGCATGTCCGGGCTTAATTAGGGCGCGTTCTAGTTAAGGCCCTTAATAGCCCTAATTAAGAGAGCCATATAAACCAAATTAGAACCTTAAAGGCGCGGTGCGGAGTCAAACTTTTTATCTTCGATTTTGATAATTTTTTAATAAAACCTTACCCCTGCCCTCAATAGCCCACAAAATTTTTTTCAACAAAATATCACCATTGGTTCAGGAGTTATGACCCCACAAAAATGGCGTTTTTCGACAATTTTGTACGTGACAGATTGCTCAATCAGTATAACGATATACGTTGTAAATTATGCATTGAAAGAAAGCGGCTACTTTCTATTTTAATTTGGTACCTTGATCGTTAAGATTGGTGCAGTATTTGTCGAGATATTGTGTTTTTCGTACAAAAAACCTCAATTTTTTTGCTAAAAACACGAATTGAAGCAAAGAGAGGTTGGGCAAACTTCGCAAAATCAGTGCCGTCGTTTGGTGCTTTTAACGAAAAAGTTGCGGGTTTTTTGTATGGGAAACGCAATATTTCGACAAATATTGCACCAATATTAACGATCAAGGTATCAAATTAAAGTTGAAAGTAGCCGTTTTCTTTGAGTGCATTATTTGTAACGTAAATCGTTATACCTATTGAGAAATCTATCACGTACAGAATGGTCGAAAAAAGTTGGAGTTATATAACTCCTGAACCGCGGGAGAGGTTTTGTTGAAAAAATTTTTGTGGGCTATTGGGGGCAGGGGTAATGTTTTCACAAAAAATTATTAAAATAAAAGACAAAAAGTTTGACTCCGCATCGCACCTTTAAGAAAAAATTGGTTTATAAGAAAATACTTGTTTCGTAGTATTTTTGTGCAAAAATCGTAACTTTTTTAATTTTAATGAAACAAATCGTCGAATTTTGTGAATATAATAAATCCAAAAGGCGTTTACTTATTCATTTAAAAAAACTAATAATTTATGAAGTAATTTTAAATAATGTGATTTTTAAAGTGATTTTTTTTTTCGAATGACCCTTTTTATTTACAAACTAACTTCATTGTTTTTTTTTGGTTCTTTAAAAAACCTATTACAGCTCTTTTTTGATCGCTTTAACAAAAATTACGCAAAAATAATTAATGCTATCAATTTCTAATTTTTGTCTTATTTCTTAACTATTGTTTTGTTTTGTAAAAACTGAGTTAAATTCTTAACATATGTTATTTTTCTAATCTAGCTTTTAGAATTATCTAAACAGAAATTATTTGTACGCAAAACAACCATGGTTATTTAATAAGTTTATCAGGCTGCAGACAAAAAGGCATGTGTTGTTTAGCTCCGTATTCCTGTCCTAATAACTAATTTCCTTGTGCCCAGACTTGCGGGTCTAGATCCAGACGTGCGGGTCTAGGTCCGGACTTGCGGGTCTAGACTTGGAGCGTGCCCTAGTTGGGACAGTAAATGTGTTTGAGCAGTATATAAAGTCACATATTTTTTTTCTTTATATTTAGGTCATATATTTTTGGTTTTGTTATTTTGATGGCAAGTTTAAACCACGATGCATTTATCGCAAAGTAACGATCTTTTAATTTAACTTAGCATGGTTAAACAAAAAACTCCAACGAAAAGGAACTTATCGGTTCAAATTGATTTTTTTCTGATGCAACAATAAGTGATAATTCATAAATAATCAATTTTTAATTAATTGGTTAATATATACATATCCACAAAATCTCAAAAAGAACAAAATCCAAACGACACAGTTTGAACAAGCCAAAAGGGTCCTTTTGATTTATCTATCATTTTGTAGTTTGGTGTTTTTGAAGCTGTATCTCAAACGAAAACAATACAGTTCATAAAATGAGCATAAAATCATACTTTTAAAGAATATGATTAATATGATTATAAAGAATCATGATTTCGTGTAGGAGAGCAAGTTTTAGAGTCGCCGAGCAAAATCACCTCCCAGGATATGGAGAAGAACTCTTAAAAAAAACCTCTCCGGTCTTTGGAAAACAGGATCTCGAAAAAATGTTATGATCCTGGAATGTTATGAATGAATGCTGCCTTGGAATGTTATGATCCGGAGCTCTGGCCATTTAAAGTGAAAGGGAGCTCTGGAGTTACTCCCCTTAAAAAAAAGCAATATTATAGGTAAAATACTCGTAGCTGAGAACGCAGGCGTGGTTTAATGTTCGCCTTTTTTATGAAAAAACACATCATTTTACCCGCTTTTAATGAAATTTTGAAAAAATTCATTGCAAATATAAGATTATTTTATACTAGCCTTGAAAAATGCTCTAAGAATAGAGCAGGAAAAAGGGGCGATTTTTCCCCGGGCGTATGTTTAGACAGAAAAGATGTAGACTAGTCTGAGATGGACATTATGTGGACTATAGGAAATTTGCATTTGGTTTGGCCAGCTGCTCACTAAATAAAAATTTCTACGATATGATAATGATTTGTTTATACATTGATCTAATCACACAGCACTGTTGCATTTTTTTTAGTTTGATGAAATGTCAATTGAAAAAATCATACTCACAGCAATCTTTGACAAGCGCGAAATCGCCACTTTTTCAATTAGAAGGTTATATTTGTATGTTAAGAAACAACTATAAATTTGAAAAAGTGGCGATTTCGCGCTTGTCAAAGATTGCTGTGCGTATGATTTTTTCAATTGACATTTCATCAAACTAAAAAAAAAATGCAACAGTGCTGTGTGATTAGATCAATGTATAAACAAATCATTATCATATCGTAGAAATTTTTATTTAGTGAGCAGCTGGCCAAACCAAATGCAAATTTCCTATAGTCCACATAATGTCCATCTCAGACTAGTCTACATCTTTTCTGTCTAAACATACGCCCGGGGAAAAATCGCCCCTTTTTCCTGCTCTATTCTTAGAGCATTTTTCAAGGCTAGTCTACCACTTTTTTTGAATTAAATTAAAAAATAGCCTAATAAACTATAGTTTTAGCTGCGCAATAACATATGTTTATAATCATTCCGTTGCCGAGATAAAATAAAAAAAATAATAAGAAGAAGATGAATTTAAATTACAAAATTAACCCACGTTGTTTAATTATAGTTAGTGCGGTGCAGATGCGCTCCAGACAAAGTTTACCTACGTTCTCTAAATATAGTTGGCGCGATGCCGTGCGCCAATGATTGCAATTATAATTTTTAAAGTAAAAATAATAATAATAATAATAAGATGATGAACATGAATAACAAAATTTACTCACGTTGTCTAAGTATAGTTGGCGCGGTGCCGTGGGTTAAATTGCAGTTGGCACCCCGCACCACCGATGATTAGCGGCGCGTGGCGCTCCCGCGCCACCGACGCTTATTATTATTTTTTAATAAATAAAACTTTGAATTAATTTTGTCATCAGTAATGCAAGAATTAAAAAAAGTACTCTGTTGTTTTTGCCGTTTTCCGCGCGGTTGAAGCAGATGGCGCTGGGAACTGGCGCCGTTTCTGCCACCAATTAAAACCGGTCTGCTATTTTTGTGCGGTTTTTATGAGGGGATGTTGGTTGTCTGCTCTGTACAATCCTTATTGTTGCCAAAAGGCTGTTATTGTGCGGTTGGGAGTTTTTATTTGTCTAATTTTCAATTTTTTATTTTGATCAATAAATCGATAACAAGGACCTAAATGAAAAAAGTGCTTCCTAAGAAAGTTGCGTAATTCCTTCTTCTTTCTAATGAGCCCATGTTTATTTTTGATCAATCAGTAACGAATGAGGAATATCGTTTTTAAGAATGGAGCGTTGGAATAATGGAAGAAGAATAAGAAGAAGAAGAAGAAGAAGAGAGAGAAGAAAGAAGAAGAAGAAGAAGGTTCTGAATTTCAAAATTTACCCACGTTCTCTAATTATGGTTGGCGCGGCGCCACGGGGCTAAATCGCCCCGTGGCGCTCCCGCGCCACCCATGATCGCCCCGTGGCGCTCCCGCGCCACCCATGATTATTAGGTGTTAGTGTACAAAATTCTATTGTATGTATGCATTTTGTAATTAACGCTTGTATTTTTGTTTAAATTATGTTATGTTATACGTTTAAAATTAATTTTGGTTAAGATTATTTAGTAGTAAGCTGGCATTATAGCCGTGAAATACTTGCTGCCGTCTATTTTAACGGCGCAGTGTAAAATGAATCATTTCAATTTATTTCCGGCCAGTGGTCCCCACGCGCAAAAGAGAGCATGCGCACTGTAAAATTTCATACGTACTCGCGAAATTGCAAACTCATTTCGGATTTTTACAACTTCAAGTAAAGTTGGAAGCGTGCCTCTACATGATTTCTGCCACCATTACGCTGATTAGTTGATTTAGAAGACAAAAAACAATTCTGTGCGATTATTGGTGTATACAAAACGGCGAGAGTCGCAGCTACGACGAATTTACCTATAAGCAAGCTTATTCAAGCTTGAAATATGTGTAAGATTATCCTAACCACATCTTAAGCCTATATTTTTTCGTTTGTAATAAGTCTTTTAAAAAATTTGGCTTACAAAAGGTGTAACAAAATAATCTATAACATCACTTTTTAATTGTCTTTGAAACTATTGCAAAAATGGGACGAAGCTTCGGAGCTTGGACTTCGTCCAGACCTCCGAAAAACGGAACTCCGTTTCGCAGTTCGGAGCTCCGGGAAACATCAATAGTCAAAAGTTTTTATATGTCAGTTTATGACGCGAATATATGAATCTTCGTGGTCAAAAATTGTGAAAATTGTTAATATTTATTTTTTGACGTTTGGTCGTAAAATATAGGTTGTATTTTAATTTAATTTGATTGCGGTACCTAAAAAAAAGAATACTCTGTAAACAAAAAAATGTTGTGAAGGTTACATTTAAACAAAGTATGAACACTAATATCCATTCAACAGTCTATTTAACTTCAGAGTCCTCCAAAATTCTTTAAAACGTTAGCTAAAAAATAATATAAGCACACTGTTCATAAAAAAAAAACATCAAAATCCTAACATTAGCGGTCTTAAATTCTATTGAACTTTTACCGTTGCACGAAAATGTATTAACCTTTTAGAGTCTATGATATTTAAACGAAGAAATATTATACAATTCATATCGATAAAACTATAAATTATACATCATGAATAAACAATAATTTACCAGGTTTTCATTTTTAATTTGTCTATATTTTAAAATCGAGTCAAATTACCGAGGCAAGTAGAAAACAGAAATAATACGTCGTTGGACAAACAATAAAATAACGGTTCTGTATTTATTTTTGTTTTTATTTTATAACTTATCCAAGAAATTTGAAATAATTATTTTATTTAATCTTCCCATTCTTTTACAAGCCTTGAAAACTTCTCTATAAAAATAAAACAGAAAAAATTTTACTCTACGCAAAACTCCTTAAACAAATAAGAATTTATGTTTAGCAGAAAAAAAGTACACGAAAATCGGAGGCATTTTCAATGAGTTAAAAAATAAGTTTTAAACTGACCGCCAAATATAAAAAATACATGTTGACAAATTTATTCATGAATCAATCAATTTTTTTGTGAAGTTACACCTAAAATAAAAGTTTTTATGCTAACAGACTAACGAATATCGGAAAAGAGGGCAGAATGCCAGTGTCTTTGCGTAAATTGTAGGGCAGAACGCTGCGACTCCACTGCGTAGTGGCGTAAAGCCGACGCGAAGCGTCAGCCGGGAGGGGGAATTTAACCAGCCTTCAAAAGCGAAATTTTTTTATAATTTTTTTTTTAGTTTTTTTGTTTCTAATTTAATAGGATGTGCGTGGTGGAATAACAGAACGCTGGTCTGCTGCTGAAGCTTGCAAGACAGAGTCCTTGCGAAGACAATCCACGGGAAAATGCTGATAATCATATTGATATTTTGTTATGCGTAGCGTTTGGTCATGTTATTAGTGCTGCTTATTCGGCTTTGCATACTAACCTTTAATTCAAATAAATAACTTTTAAGTTTTTTTCGTATTCTAAGATTTTATTGATTAACTTTAATCCAAGTTAATTCATATCCACATGTACTTGCGCCATGTGGTTTGTGGCCTGGGGTCTTTGTAGTCGTCAACTAAAATTGGAAAAACATTTTATGTTTTAACTTTTTTATTGTTTGATTTTATGCTTTAAGGATGTAATACATTCTAATAACATATAGTGTTATACAAAGTATTGAGTTTAAAATATTTTAAATAAAAGTAAAAGAATTTTCGAAAATTTATTGAAGTGAAACAAAAGTAAGTCTTATTTTTTTAAGTAAAAAATGTATTTAATGTAATAAGAAATTATGGATTTAACTATGGTTTAACAAATGGTGAGCCATAATATTGTACGAATCAACTGAAAATTGTCAAAGATTATAATTCTTAAAATTTAAAAAAAAATTGCATTTGTGTTTTTGTGCGGATCGAGAAATATTTTCTAATCCAACCATGATATTTCTTGTGGAGCACCAAGCTGTGAAGCTCCACAGCATAATATTAGAGACATAATTAACAATCAGAAGAATTTTACAAAACTACTACTCACCGCGGAGCAGTATAGAAAAAGAAGTCGTAAAGCGAGCTGATTAAACGTGCAGCTTTTTGTTTTTTGCGCAGTTTTCCAACTAAAAAATTAAGGAGAGTCAAAAATTGCGAACGAATTTTGCAAACCTAATTCACACTTACGTGAGATTAAAGAATAAATTAAATTCAATTTTTATTTACAAGCTTGCTTTAATTTCAAAATAAAGGCTACAAATATGCATAAATTTATATTTATATAAAATTTCATTCTGATCAATAGAATAAAAGTAAATTGTAATTTAGATTTAAATGCCCAAGTAAGAGTAAAAGTAATACTAAATACGTTACTTTTATTAACTCTTTGCGATTTTTGAAGCTAAAAAGTGCCTATCTGAAACGTAAAAAGGGAACGAGCTAGGGCAGCTCAATGTTAAACTGGATTTCCGCATTCCGGTGCCATATACACTAAGACCGTGGGAGGGTTAACTTCCTCCCAAATTCTTAGATGGGGGTTTAACCCCCCCCCCTCCCCTCCAACTCAGAAGTTGGGGGGGGGAGAAAAGGTTAACCCCAATTTCGGAAAAATAAAGAAAAAAAGTCCTTAAAATGACTTCTGCTTCCAAACTTAAGTTTTGTGGTAAAAATTAGTGTTTTAAGCAATAAAAAGTACAAAAAAATGCAATAAAAAAAGGCTTTTTGACTTAAAATTAGCGTTTTTACCTACTTTTGCTGTAAAATCGAAAAACGATATGGGTAAAATGCCCTCCACAAAAAAAACACGATATGAGTAAAATGGGTTTCTCGGATTTTAACCCCCCCCCCTTAATTTGGGGTTTAACCCCCCACTCCAGACCAACTTGCCCATGTATGACTCAGACGCGATATAAACTTTTTTCTGATCCGCGATAACAATCACAAAAGGTTAATTTAAGTAAACGTAAAGGCAACTTTTTAATATACAATTAAGAAAATCAAAAAATAAGGGGACGAACTGTCACCCTCCCTTCCCTTTTATATTCTCCTCGGTATTGGCGGGTGAATTATCCAAGTTACTATTATATCTAAACTTTGAAAATAATGTGTTATTTTTTCACGCTTAAAAAGTTGGTTTTTTTGTAATTTTCGATCTATTTATGAATAACCGCACAGTAACACATTAACGTCTCTGCACATTCACGTGATAAAAAACACAATCATTATTTTTATTTATTTTTACACAACAAATAATCCATGAACTATACACAAAAATGTATTAGTAGAAATAAAATAATTCAATCCAATTCATTTAATTTATTTGGCTACGGGTTGATTTCTTTATAAAAAATTATATTACAATTTGATTTTTATTGGACTTCGTAAAAGTATAATATATCACGAGTAAAAAATCTTTAAAATGCTATAAACGAAAAGGCCTTAAAAAAGCAATTTTGTTCTGGCAATGTGTTTGCACAAAACTGAAATAAATTTTTTGGGCATTCTTCTTTGTAATTTCAGTAAAACTGTACCGACGTTTCTGAACCTCTATGTGTACCTTTATCAAAAATGGTTTAGTGTAAGTGGAAACCATATTTGACAAAGGAACGCGTGGAGGTTTCAAAACGCCGGTTACATTTAAGTTTTACTGAAATTACAAAGAGATGAAACGCCCAGAAAATTTATTTTAATTCATAAAAATGGACTCTCCACAAGCTCTGAGAATAATTGTTTGCACAAAAAGCTGAAAAACAGAACCGAAATTCTACAACATTATTGAAACTAAAAAGTTTCTTTTTTAATTAAAAATAAAATATTGATTGTTTCTGTGCTATTCATAAAACTTTTCGAGCCGCTCCAAACCAGACTGGGTCCAGTTTTTACGCAGACCGGTCTGCGTGGAAAGCGGTCCCCTTCCGTTATTGCAATTGCAATGCACACATCCAAATAAGCTGTTTCTTTTGTTAGAGAATTGTTCACATTATTTTTAAAATTTAAAATTTAATAAAGTAAAACTTAATAAATCTTGCAACTGATATTCTAATTTCAACGTAGAATTGTAATAATTAAGAAATATTCAGGTTTTTAATAGTTTTACGCATTTAAAAAATGTGCATAGTAGAAAAGCAGTGTACCCGCAATTAATAGTGGGACAATTAAAACGGACTGGGACCGATTTTTACGCAGACCGGTCTGCGTAAAAAGTGGACCCAGTCTGCTTCGGAGGAGCGCACAAGATTTATGAGTAGCAGGGTTTATTTTTTTATTTAAATTTGTGCTAATGATTTTTAAATCTGGGCTGGTATTCTGGCGCGCGGTAAAAAGTTATCCCATGATAACTTTTAATGTTTAAGGATGCTGGTTAAAAATAAATATTATCCAGGTTAAACTGTGGATATTTTTTTAATGTTTTAAGGATAAGAATTTATTCAACTCAAGAGGTAGATAAATATTTTCTGCCGTAGGATTATTCTAATAAAAAACGAAATATACACATTGACTAACCATGCTATTCATAAAACTTTTGGACCCGGTCCACTTCAGACTGGGTTATCCTGGGATAACTTTTTTTATGTGCTTAAGGATACAAGAGAAAAACCAATTTTATTTAGGCAAAAGTCGAGATAAATTTTTTTATTGATTTAAGGTTAAGAACTTATCCAACTCAAGAGATGGATAAATAATTTCTCCCATAGGATTAAGTTAAGGTCTCTCCGGACAGTTTTCACTTCACAGCGTTAAATAAAAAAACAGTTAAAATACAGAACAAAAATTATTTTTCTGTTTAAATAAAAGGTTTTTAGTATTTATTGTATAGGTAAATTCATCGCGACTCTTACCTTTTTGTATACTTCAATAATCGCACAGAATTGTTTTTTGTCTTCTAAATCGACTAATCAGCGTAATGGCACCAGAAATCATGTATACGCACGCTTCCAACTTTACTTGAAGTTGTAAAATCCAAAATGAGTTCGCAATTTTGTGACTACCTATGCAATTTTACAGTACGCATGCTATCTTCTGCGCGTTGGGACCACTGGCCGAAAATAAGTTGAAATGATTCATTTTACAGTGCGCCGTTAAAGTAGACGGCAGCAAGTATGTCACGGCAAGGTTAAATGTCAACTTTCCACTAAATAATCTTAACCAAAATCGATTTTAAACATATAACATGTAAAATGATGTGTTTTTTTTTCATAAAAGAGGCGAAAATTAAACCACGCCTGCGTTCTCAGCTATGAGTATTTTGCCTATATAGAGCATTATAATATTTTAAAATATCCCAGTCGAAAATTTAAATGAGCGGCAAAAAGTAGAAAACCAAAAATGGGGTTTAAATATTTACAAATATTTTTTTGGTTTTGATTCATTAAAAAATTTATAATAAATTTAAAATAAATATTCATATGAAATAAAAAATGTAGCAATAAAAAAATTTCCCAGTCGGAATCGATCCCTCGACCTTAAAATTTTTAACTGTTGCAGATGGGAACGGCTCTATCTCATTGCGCCACATAACCATCTGCTCAACTTTTATAAAATAGGTTTATAAACCCACGGCCTTTATTATATATGCACATACAACAGGTTAATTGCACAAGATCTGTTATAGCAATTTAAAAATCATATATTTTAATAAAAACATACTATTTGGAACTTTAAATTTCGCCAAATTAAAATAAGTTTACCTTTCGCCACAATTTTGAGGAAATTAACACCCATTTTTTACGGAAAATTGTACATTAAACCATAATTACAAAAAATATTTTCATTAATTTTTACGTACGTAAAAAAAGTAATAGTGCTTCTTTATTGGAAGTATTTTTTAATAAATACTGAGTAGTGAATATTTTTTAGGATTTAAAAACATTTCGTTGCAATTTGATTTTTAATATCAATTATTTTAACTACTACCTATAATATAATGAATGTGCACTTTATAAGCGTGCTATTTCTGCTTTTTTATCATTTTAATTTTTATGGAAATATTTCTGTATTTCGCGATATCTGTATGCCAAAAATCGTGATTTTTCATACTTAAGACCTTAATAAAAACCAAATTCGCTAATAATAAAATAAAAAATATAATAATAAAAAACAATATACAAACAAAATCTTATTGACTAAGATTTTTCATTTTGCGCGACGTGGTTTTGCGGCGCAAGAAAAAAAAATTTTAAAAAATCATTGCATTCATTTTCACTCCCATATGCGGTCTTATTAATTTACAAAATATATTAATCACGATAGTCGAAACCCTTCCATATAAAAGGAAATTGTTCAGTGTTAAAAACGTTCACAAGGTTATGATTTAATAGAATCATTTTTAGCCAAATAGGGCTTGGGAAAAAAATCGAGATCTTTTATCCATTGGAGATCCAATTTTTTTCCAAGCGCTAATTGGCTAAAAGTGATTCTAACAGGTCCTCCCACAACCATTTGCACAGAGCAAAACATATATGACGTGATCACGAATACTACATGACATTTTAAGGATACTTAAAATCCTGACTTTATTTTTTTATTTTTATTGGAATTAAATTATTGGGGTAAACATTAGTGTTTTGTGAGAATGCGACCCCTGGGCTGGTAGTTTGACGCGCGGTTAAAAGTTATCCCCGGATAACTTTTTATTTTGTGCTTAGGAATCCGAGACAAAAATCAATTTTATTCAGGTTAAAGTTGGGATAGATTCTTTTATTGTTTTAAGGATTAGAATTTATCCAACACGGGAAGTGGATAAATAATTTCTCTCATTGGAATAATTTAAAATATCCGCATTGTTAGGATTTTTTATTTTGCGCAAGATGGACTTGCAGCGATAGAAAAAGAAATAAAATCATTGCATTCAATTTCGCTCCCATATGCGGCAGTGTAGTTAATTTTATATTTATTTATTTTAATCGCAATAGATTTATTGGAGTAAATAAAAATGTTTCGTCAGAATGCGACCCCTGGTTTTTTGACAGAAATAATCGCAATTTATTTTTGTTTATTAAAGTATTTTTTATGTTTGTTGTCAACAAAAAAAAATTAAAAAAATGATATAAACCTTATTACAATAAGAGATTGCTAATCAACTTTATTTTTTTTAAAAACAAAAACAACAAATATACCGTGATATTTATAAAACTTTTGGACCCAAGCTGGTACTCATCAACATTTGCTGTCCGGATTTTTGAAAACCTAAAAAATAAAATTGGATAAATGAAAAAAAACAATGTATTTTTTTAAATGAAAATATTAAAACTAATACAGCAAAAAAAGCTCTGTATAAATTGCACAAAAATTTGGATGTATTTGATGGTTGAAAATAACAAGAGCATCTTAATTCTACCGTTTTTTTGGTGAAAAAAAGACCAAATTTTTGTATTTAGCACAAATGTGCTAAACGCGTGACCAAAATTCACTCACTTTGCAAAATACATTAAAAAATTTAGTTAAAACTTGTTCAGTTATCAATTCACAGATAAAAATTTTAAGTTTTCGCTTTGAAATCCCATAAAAGTACTATTTGAGTTTGGTGTTTATTTATTTTTGCACAAAAAAACGGTAAAAAAAGGGTTAAGATGCTTTTGTCATTTTAAACGGTCAAATACATCTATATTTTTGTGCAATTTATATCGAGCTTTTTTTTGCTCTATTGGTTTTTGTATTTTCATTTAACAAGTACATTCGTTTTCGATTTATTCAAGATTTATTGAATATTTTCTTAGGTTTTCAAAAATAAGGACTGTAAATATTGGTGAGTACCAGCCCGGGGCTCGTACTCACCAACGTTTTCCGTCCAGATATTTTAAGAGCCGATATCTCTATGAATTCAAAATCGCCATTCCAAGCTGTCAGATCAATAGTCTTAGATTTCGTTCAAAATAATATATGTGATATTTCAGATCATGACCACGATGAAGTAATTTTTAGCTCAAATTGATTAACCCGTGTGTCTGTGCTACCCCCTTAAATTTGGTGCCGTCGACTTTTTTTAGATTTTTTTTTTAAAAAAAGATTTTTTGATTGACAATAAAATCTTACAATTTATTGTTTTCCGGTTAAATTTTATTCTTATATATGTAAAATTGTTTAAATTTTTAAAAAATAAACTTTATTTTGATGAATTTAAAATTTTTACTCATGAAATTTTACAATTTTTGAAAAAAATTAAAAATTTTGAGACTTTTTTTTTTGATTTTGAAAATCAACCAGTTCACCCTCTCAAAATATTCAGTCCCGCTGCCCCTTTGTTATTATTTGACCCCCACGCTGTTCTTTCAACTGTACAAAAATAAAGAAAAAAGTACCACTTTTTAACATTAATTAATCATTTTAATGGCTAAAATTTTGAGAGCTAAAATTGAATATGCGACAATTGTAATAATTTAGTGACACATTTCAAACCACACATGCTATCAGTTATGCTTAAACTTGCTATATGTAGGTAAAAAAAACTTTTTTAAAAAAAATTTATTTTAAAAACCAGGTTTATTTTTTACAAAATTTAATTTTTAAACCCAAAATTTTACAATTTTACAAATAAACATGAATTTATGAATTTCTTATTTCCTCTAAACTCACCTAGTTTACCAATTTGTAAACATGCAAACTAACTAATATTTTGACATTATTCAGCCCTCATACCGACCCTTTGACCATTATAAAGTAAGCAAAAAAATATACAACTTTTTGAGAATCAATCATTTGAATTTATAAACTTTTAGGAGCTAATACATAACATTACACAATTTTAATACTTGTTTTAAATTTCTTACCACATAATATGCCAAAAATTGTGCTCAAACTAATTATCTATCAGTAAAAATATTTCATATTTAAAAAAAAAAACTTTTTTGTTAAAAATGTGTATATTTTCATAACAAAATTTTACAATTTTACAAAAAAAAGCTAAATTTTTGAATTTTCTAGCTTCTTTAAAAGTACCCAGTTTCACCCAATAAAACACTAATATTTTAACATTTTTTAAATTTATTTGATGCCATTTTTGCCTTATTTTTCTGCACAGTAAAATATTGTTTGATTATTAACTATAATCATATATCTTGCTTGGTTAGAGGCGTTTTTTAAAAGAAAAAAAAGTTTTTGATATTCTTTTCCTTTACACTGCAGAAGTAGTGCCCACAGCATCTGTTGGTTTGCATATAAAAACCACTGTAAGAAATGCAAAACAATTTTAGCAGCCTCAGTTAATGAGTTTTCTACACAATTCTACTTTGTGCGCACACTGTTATCTATTTAATACCAGAGAATTTACATTAAAAAAGTTTATATACTAAAAGGAAAAAAAAATGCAAAATTTCATCATATTTTTTAGCTTGATTTTATTATGTAATTCAAGTCAAATTGTTATCAATGAAATAAACACTGTCAGCAATTGATTCAATGACAAGGGTCAATTTATTGAATTAAAATTTACAGACCTTTGCCTTTTTAAAAGAAGAGTTGAGTAATCATGAAGAATGCATTAATCCAGCTGAATTCTTAAAAGATATATTATAAAAACACAAGATGAAATTCTGAATTTAATTGAAACTAATGACAATTTTCTGTTTGATTGAATCAAAATAATAAATTGCCAGTAAACAATCGTGTAATGTTTTGTATTAGCTCCTAAAATTTTATAAATTCAAATGATTGATTCTCAAAAAGTTGTCTATTTTTTTTTGCTTAGTTTATAATGGTCAACGGGTCGGTATGAGGGCTGAATAATGTCAAAATATTAGTTAGGTTGCATGTTTACAAATTGGTAAACAGGGTGATTTAGAGAAAATAAGAAATTCAAAAATTTAGGTTTTTTTGTAAAATTGTAAAATTTTGGGTTTAAAATTAAAATTTTTTGAGAATAAACCTGATTTTTAAAAAGAATAACTTTTTTTACCTACATATAGGCACCTTGCACTGGAACTCTGTTTATGAAATATGCAATATACATAAGTGTCATCATAATAAATAATTACCGTATCTCCTACTTATTTTTCGTAGTATGCAGATCAACCGATTGAAATTTCGCGCGCTTTCGAGGGTTGATCTGCATACTACAAAAGATAAATATGAGATACGGTAATTATCCATTATGGTGACTCCCTATGTTTATTGTATACTTCATGTATAAACCGAGTTCCAATGCAAGGTGCCTATAGCAAGTTTAGAATCAAAGAACTGTCTGGGGGATAAATAATAAAAAAGGGCAGCGTGAACTGAATATTTTGAGAGGGTGAATTGGTTGATTTTCAAAATCAATAAAATCTCAAAATTTTTGATTTTTTTGAAAAATTGTAAAATTTCATGAGTGAAAATTTATCAAAATAATACCTCAAAAAACATGGAGCGGAGGGGGGGGGGGGGGGGGGGGGGGGGGGTGGGTGGGGGGGGGGGGGGGGGGGGGGGGGGGGGGGTTTTTGGGGGGTGGGGGGTGGAAAAATTTTTGGTTTTTGGGGGTCCATTGGGGTACTAAAATTATTTTAAAGTTTGGCGCCGAGCGATTAGCGAGGCGCTAGAAAATTTTGAATTTTTAGCCTCTGAAAACCCCCAAATTTTACTATCTGGCGACCATTTCGGGGGGGGGGGGGCCGCTGCCCCGCCCCACCCCGCTCCTTATTTTTCCTCCTGTGGGCCCGTTTCGAGTGGGGGGGGCGGCCCCCCCCCCCCGCCCCCCTGGTTACGTCCCTGATCGATATCCTTACGTATGAATCGACCGACTTATAGCGGAGATGTGGTCATTGTTAATTTTTTCAGTTAACGCATCATTTATGTAGAAACTATATCAGTTAGCATCGGTGGATATGGGGCTTCATGCGATTTTCCCCATCTTGATCCTTAAATTACTGACAATCCCGTAAATTTTTTGAAACAGACCGCCCTTCCCGGCCCGTTTCAAAAAATAAGTAACTAACTACCCAATCCTGCACTCCCGTTGATAATGAGCGAATGTAAATTTTTTAACCGGTCAAACTTTGTTAAAGATTTATTTATGCATTTAATTTAAGGGAAAAAGGCAAATTCTATAGCAGTAATTTTCGTAAATAAAAAAAAATATTAGAAATAATAAAATCATGTGTTCTTGCCGTTTTAATTGTATCTTATAGGGTAGTACATTTAATTTCGGCACTTTTTTGTTTTTCCGATGTAACTTTTTACTGTATGGCCCGATTTTCATGTTTGATAGCTCATTTTGAAGCTTTCACGATACTGCGTTGCGTCACAAAAGTTTCACTGTACGAAAGTATTTTTTTACTTAATTAAATCAGTTTTTAAAAAAATTGAAAATTGCCGAAATTAAATATGTGCATTTAATTTCGGCACTTTAAAAACAATCGATTGTTTCTCAGTCAAAAAATCATCATTTTCAAAAATTTATCTCCAAACAGTTTTCTTTAATTTAAGCATCTACTTGTTGTTCAACGTGAAACTGGTAAAAATTTACAGCTAAAATGCCAAATGGTATCAAAATGAGCAAAATTTGGGAAAAAAGTGCATTTAATTTCGGCACTTTTTAAAAGGACCCTCCTAATCGAGTTTAAGTGCAGTGCTATGACCCCTACACATTTCAACGTTGTCTTTTAACTATTTACAACTACAATTTAACATCCGACCACTTAATTCAATCTGTTTTTACCTACAGCATATGAGTGCCGAAATTACACTATTTTATTTTATAACGATTGCTCACCACAGACGCAACGTAGAACCACGGGGACTAAAAATTCTGAATATAAACTAAATTTTACCAGGAAAGTTTAATTTTTAAACCAATTTATTGCGTAATCATGAAATGCCCATGTTCTAAAAACGAGTAACAAATTTATTTTTTATAAATCACACAATTTCACATGAAAATATCATAACATAACAAATAAAAAGCTCACGACAGTCATCTACATATAATTAGCTCTCATTTGAGCTATCAAACGCCGTATTCCGTCCAGGATTACCAAAGATATAGTCCAAAATCAAAAATGCCCAATTGGGAAAAGTGCCGAAATTAAATGCACTACCCTACGTTGTGCGTAATTTGATATGAACATAGCTAGGATTTAATTTGAGTGGTGTATGTGTATAATCTAAATGAAGAAAACTACTTATAATGGCTGTGGCTTTTGCTTTCACAAATTTATTAATATATATTTTACTTTTAAAATTTAAATGTAATTTTACAAAGAACGCCTTAAGCTTATTTAAAAACAACGAAAGGCTCACAAAGTAATTTTATTTTTAAATCTTTTACTTAAATTAAAAGAGCTCCTTCGAAGCGAACGGAGCTCCGTAGCTTAGCTCCACTTGTAATACTAAAAAATATCTGGTGTTAAAACAAAACCTGACAGCATACATAATATACTAAAATTATTATACATTTAATACCGGTTGAAGCAAATAATTTATAAAGGCGAATATAAACAAAAAATTCAGGATTTTCATATTTATAAAAAATTAAACTTAAATTTTAAATAAACTTTAATAAACTCAAACACTAACGTTTGTATTATAGTTTGAAGGAAGGAATAATTAAAAAATGTTTTATACAATACAATTTTTTTAACAGTTTCATACTATAATTTCTCGACACTTGCCACATCCAAATAAATTAATATTGTAAATGAGGAATTTAAACGGTTAAAGGTTTTTGTTTGTAATAATATAGAAGTTTTGTAAAAAATGGTACTTTAACTGGTGATTCGTGTCAATTATTATAAACTGTAGTTATTAGTCATTTAAATAAATTCTATTTTATAAATGCATTTAAAATTTTATTTTAGTGACAATTATAGGTAATTTTCGTAGTTGTAATTCTCGTTTTTATGTATCAGCCAATAATGGCTCAAAATTGTTTTTCGTTCACAAAATGGAATGGTGTCTTTGGCACTGTTCCAGCTTTTCTTCGCGCGGTACAGTCAAAAATAAAAATCCATAATATACGTAGAAATTATACAAATTAATAAAAGGCTAAAAATAAAACATGCCTACTTTGACAGCTACCAGTATTTTACCTGTATAATACAAGTTTAAGCATTTTGACCAGTGTCGTATTGTTTATTGGTTCGAACTAGGCAAAAATACATTATCATAGATGACGTAGAAGCGCCACAAGGCGATTTAGCCCCATGGTACCGCGCCAAATGTAATTAGAGAACGTGGGTAAATTTTGTAATTCATGTTTATCGTCTTATTATTACTAATATTGTTTTGACGCTCATCTTAAAATCGATATTTTTCCTTCTCGTCCGAGCAATACGTAACTGAACGAAGTAGTTACATAAATCGTCTATTAAAGAAACTTGGAGCCGAGCAATTTTAAAACCAATTCAAAAAACTCTGGTCAAAACTAACGCGTGTATCTGTTCAAAGCAAGCCTAAGCAAAAACTTGATAATCAAGCCAAAAAGAAGGTAAAAAATGAATTTTAGCCTTAAACAAGTCGACCTTTGCTAGGCTCTAAGTTCTTTGGCTCTCTTGACCATGTACCTATGTAATTTTAAATTCAGATATAAAGTGAGCCGGTTTAATTTCACTAAAGGCAAATAAAATCTAGCTGACCTCGATAATTCCGTATTAAATCGACTATTTAGCAATAAAACCGTTCAAAATTTTTAACGAAAGCGGTTTAATAATAAAGATCAAAATCCTATTTTAATAATTATTTATCAAATTACTCAATTCAAAACCCAAATTCAAAATTTTAAAGAGCTAAAGTTAATTAATTTTTTTATATTTTGTAAAAAGGTGGAATTAAAAAAAACTTCTGCTTTCTTATTGTTTTTTTTTAATGTCATAACCCAACAATTTTAATTGGTCCCCTTATGCCTGCCTACTAATTTTCAGCGTCAGACAGATATAATTCAACCATAACTTAAAAATTAGTTGATTTTTTTACTAAAACATCATACAAAAATATTGAATTAAACCATATGTTTACACACAAAATTAAATTTTGTAATAAGACTAAAGCTAAATTTCTTTAGGTTGAAAGCGCTCCCTGTCAGGAAAAACTTAAAAATAAATGCACAAGTCGGAAAAAATGTAAAAAAACTTAGTAGTGATGTATTAAATTTTTATTTCGTCTGCACCTGATATTTTTTCATAGACGAGTGGCTATTTTAGCACTCAGTTTTTTTCAGCCTGATAGAAATTTTCTTTAGTAAACATATTTAATAAAATTTTTATCTACGTTAATAATTACAACTTTTGATGAACTGACAACTAAAAAACTGTGTGGTGTATACCTATATCCAATTTAAATAATTTAATTTAATGTATACGTGTACCCAATTTATGTAATTTGCTACTAAGTTTTACACCATTTCTTTTTATTTTAAGAGTGGTCTTTATGTCAATCAGACCATGAAATTCATACTATATAAAAGACCCTAAAAAAACAAGGTACCTAACAACAATATAGATTCACCTATCTTAAAAGCATATTTATTTTATTTTTAAAGACATAAATGTTACTTTTTTCTGCTACTTTTGCCACAAAACCAGAAATAAGGCAGACATTGGTTCCATAAACAAGATTGCTCGTTTTTCCTAAAATAAATGTGAATAAATAAGTAACGGCAAACTGAAACAATAAGTAATGGCAAATTTATACAGTGTTGTTTTTCGAAATGCCATATTTGGTCATTCCACCAGGGATTATAACAAAACACATAAAATGAAATTTGAGTTTCAATTTAGTTTTGCACTTTTAAGGAGGATGGTGCATATTTGTGTTTTAAAAATTTACCATTACTTTTGCTTAAACTTTTATTTTGCACATTTATTTAAAGTGCTTTAAGTTTTACTTTTATTTAAAATAATGAAAGTAGCGGATTTCGGATTACTTTTACTTGACTTTTAAATGTCACTTACGTTTACTTTTGCTTTTACGCAACTTTTAAAATTTTAATTACTTCTACTTTTACTCCACATAGTTTTTTTTCCTGCAAATACTAAAATTAATTGGAAAAAAATTTAAGTAAATTCAACCAGTAGATTCCCTATGGACTAGTTGTAAAATGAATGCCAGATAAAAGATTTTAAAGCCGCTAACATTGAGCAAAAAACTTATTGAATGCTAATGAATGATAATTTATACATAAAAATAGCAAAACTAGGAATGGAGCTTAGGAAGTCCGAAAACCGGTGTTTTACTCAGTTTCAAGATTATATACTTTTATTACATTTTTATTCTTATTTCCACTTAAAAAGAAGGTCTTACTTACTTAAAATAATTGAACATCATTACTTTTTGCTAACATCCGTGCATATCACTAATCCTAAACTGTCATGTTTTGATTTTAATTGGTTTTATTCCGCCCACTCTTTGTTTTTCTCAATAAAAAAAACCCACAGCCACGTTTTATAAACATTTTGGCTATATCATTTCTGCTAACACATGTGATTATGGTAAATCGATCTTTTCTTTTGATGAACATTTTTTAATACTAGCCTATAAAATTTTAACATAATCAAAATTAAACTGACAGCCAAGAATCCACCAAAAGTTCAGCAATAACTTTAGCCAAGCGTTTTAAAAAGTAAGCTGGAAAACAGTCAAATGTTTAAGACAATTTGTTTGGGAGCTTTTTAGAGCTTTAAATACCTTTTTGTGGTAAAAAAACAAATCCAAAGGATAAAACATTTTATTCTGCTTAAAACCGTGATAAGACGTTAGGACAAAATCGTTTTTTCATTATCAATCAGCTAAAGTAGTTTTTGTAATTGTTTATGAACTTTTCACTCTTGCGTGTTTTTTTACATGTTTATGCAGTTTTATTAATTTTTTTTGTATTTTAATTTATTTTTTCTTGTTTACCGTGTTTATTTCTTAATCGCATTTTCCTAGTAAAACTTTGTACGCTTACTAAAAATATAACATTTCAACGTTTAGCAACGTATATTTTATAAATTTAAATTTAGGTATCATAACTGATTTGGGGTCGGTAGAGCGGAAGAAATGTAAACCTGGAACAAAGCGAGAAATATAAAGAACTTGCAGGTGTAAGCGGGGAACTTGGAGGCGTAAGTTGAGAACTCCGAGCCAAAAGTGAGTTAACAGGCCTAAGCAAAGCCTAAATCTAAGCTCAAACCAATTTTTTTAATGACATTAAGTACCCAATGCTCGTGGCTTCAAGTTACCATAAACTTTTAATGGCTTCAAGTTCCCTGATTGTAGCACAAAGACCCCATACCTCATAATTTTTGCATAATTTTATTTTGGTAATTTTTTTTCAAAAATTTAATCTAATGACATAGGTACCTTGTACTGGAACTCGTTTTATACATGAAGTATGCAATATACTATAAGCGTCACCTTAATGGATAATTACTGTATCTCCTACTTATCTTTCGTAGAATGCAGATCAACCGATCAAAATTTCCTGCGCTTTTGATCGGTTGATCTGCATACTACGAAAGATAAGTAGCAGATACGGTAATTATTCATTATGGTGACACTTATGTATATTGCATACTTCATGTATAAACCGAGTTTCAGTGCAAGGTGCCTATTAAAACATTTAACTCAGTTTTATTTTTTTATTTATTAGTTATTTTTTTCTATTTTTTTTCTATTATCTATAGATAACTTATTTCGTCGCTTGTTTGTTTTTTATTGTGTGTATAACTAATTAAATAACTTTTTATCTATACATATATATATTTTAACTGATTGATAATGACAGACGATTCAGTCAAAACGTCTATGGTTTCTACAAAACGATTAGGGTTTAAAGCATAATAAATATTTAATTTATAATATTGAGAAATTTTTGTTTTTTTTTTAGACAAAAAAGTGCTGCAAACCACTAACTTCTCAGTAGCTTATTTTAAAAAAAATTGTTTGTAATTCGAATCTAATACACATATATTTTTCTTTTGTATTTTTGTTTAAAAATATATTAACAAATGTATGTTCAGAATTTAAAAAATATAAATATGTATTTTTTTTTAAATTCAAAAAATATATAGGTATGTTTTAAAGAAAACTAGGACAATTTATATGCGTTTATTAATTTACAATTGCAAAGATTTTTATAAATTAGGCCAAGTAAAAACAAATAAATATCACTTCAAACCAAGTAGTTAACGTCCGCGGATACACAGATGCTTGTTTGTGATCTTCTTCTATGGATTTTTGCCAATAAGTTTAATGTTGATATAAATTTTGATTTTGAAAAACAGCATAAGTGGATGATAATAAAATACATTTATAATTAAATTTATCAATATAAATTTGGATTTATCAAGCCATAACGATTTTTTAAATATTTACTTAACTTTTCAACCACCGTTTACAAACAACATTTACTAAAATGATAAAAGTTACATGGCGTCTTTGAATCATAAATACGCGTTTTAAAAAAAATTACTGATTTCAACCTTATTGTTACAGAATTTCTTGACTGCTTGCTTTAAAATTAAAAAAAATCATTAAAACATTAATTACAGACTAACTAAATTAGTTTTGAACCGTATGGTTAAATTATATTTGGCTTATCTTGTAAATTTATATAAGAAACATAAGCGGACCAATTAAAATTGTGCGGTTATGACGTGTTTTTTTAAAACACGAGTAAATCTGCATATTTTTTTATAATTCCCGCATTTTTACAAAAAATACAAAAATTACAACTTTATCTTTTTAAAAAATTACATTTTTGTTTAAAATTGAGCAATTTAATTAATATTAATAAGCTACATTGTATTTAATCTATAATATTACACTGTTTTTGCGAAAAAAATTAATGACTTTATTGTTAACTATATAGTCGATTCAATACTAATAATTATCAAGGTCAGCTAGATTTTATTTGCCTATAAGCATTTTGCATTACTCTAGACTTTGTTGTAAAATGTTCAATTACTGTTGTTTTTTTATTATAATATTTGAAATATCAGTAAACTTGTCAGTAGCTTCAACACAATGAAGGCAGTTTAGGGAGTACAAGAAAACTCATATACTCAATTTTTTATATAATCCAATTACCAACCTGTAATAAACATAACTTTCCAAACTGCTATCATTTTCATGATCTTCCAGAAAGGCTGCCAGAAAAGACACATTTTGATTACTTTCACCAGTCACTTTATCCTAAATAGAAGTTCTAACTATGATAGATTGTCCAATGTGATAGATTTTATATTGTGTTATTTTTTATTAACGTTTGTTAAATGTCATCAGTGTTCTGATATTCTGTGTTTTAAAAATCGGTTTTCGAACTCAAATTATAATCTTTTAACTATAAAAAGTTCAGAAAAAATGGAGATTTCGATTATTATAGGTCATTAGAAAAACTGATATAATATTACAAATATATATAAGTAGGGATCAAAACTCTTTTATAATTTCCATATGAATTATTTGTGTTAAAGTATACACAAGGAAAAACGGTTAAATTTATGAAACACAAATTGGATTTTAATATTTTTTTAGTGAAATAAGTAAGTTAAAGGTCACTGGAAAACAAAATAGGTCAATAGCTTTATATCTGTAGCAACTAAGTTAAGCTCTTTAAAATTAACGTCAAATGTGTTTATTCCAGTATCCAAAAGAAAACGAAAAAAGAACATTTAAAACAATAAAATGTACGCAATATGCATCGTTTTATCACAACACAGCAAACCGATTCGCAGCCGCAAAACAATAATTGAAACATAGTGTACTGGAACACGATTCAAAGGCTTAAACAGATAAGCACTAATATGAGCTGTTTATAATACTATTTTTAAATTCGGTTAACGAATTAGCGGAAACTTGTTTTTCAGATAGAGCGTCCCATTTAGAAACAATTCTGTTGCTAAAAAATTATTACATGAGTTTATACTAGATTTTAGAACTTTTAGTTTTAGAAAGTGACCTCTGGGGCCTATTTCATAAAGATTTATGTAATTGTAAATTAATAAACGCATTTAATTTCTTCTTATTTTATTAAATTAAAAAATAGCTACGCAACTGTGGAATTTTTAAGGAATTTACAGAGATGTAATTTCTTAAATTCTAAACGCAATTTTATTAATATACTTTTTAAATAAAAATACAAAAGAAAAATATGCGTACATAAATTTACAGCGGTAAATTAATTACATGCAATCTTTATAAAATAGGCCCCTGGTCGGATTTTGATTAAAACAGAAAAAATCATTAGAAATAATGTTAGTTTTAGAGTGAATTATTTTGTAGCATTTCAAAGATATGTAATGTTTTGTCAATCTCCTTTGTAATGAAGTTTTAACCTGTTGTCAATGAAGTATACCAAATTACATCATATAAACAACCTTCTGGGGCCTGTTTCATAAAATACTGGTCTTCGTAAATTACAAATATAAATAACTTTTTTATTCTGAACCATTTGCGTTGAAATTTGAAAGAAAAAAGATTATATGCCATGTGCAAACTATCTAAAATTTATGTACGTAGCTGTTTTGTGTTTAAAGTTATCATTTTAAACTTTGCTTGTAATTTTTACAAGTTCTCAAAAGAAAAATTTACCCAACCCGACTGGGTAAATTTTTCTTTGACATTATAAAAATTACAGTGGCCAAAGTTTAAAACTGAATAACTTTAAAAGCAACAGCTTCGTACATGGAATTTAAATAGTTGCCCCTGGCATATAACTTTTTTTTCATTTCAATTTAAGACACCAAAATGTTTCCAGATTAAAAAAAAAGTTATTGATAAACTACAAAAGACCATATTTATGAAACGGCCAAGTAAAGTTCCTCTGAACACGTTCAATTAAATCGATATCCTGCCTTAGGATGAAATGATTTCCAAATTACACTGCCGTGTTCCAAAATGGGTCTTACGTAAGTTGTGTATGCACAAGCCAAGTTTTTTTTAAAGCCCAAAACTTTTGAATGCCGAGCCAAGCCAAAATTTTTTGAATCAAAAGTTCTAAATATGAGTGATGACATTTTTAGTGCTTTTTGGGAAATTATCACACAGTGCTTGGAAAATTTTAGTGATTCAGACACATACATCCCTAAATCCTTGACTAGATTCGTATTGCTAAGTTTGATCCCCTATGGTATAGTCTTTATTATTTTTTTATTAAATTAATATGAAGCGCTTCACATTTTTTGTTCTGCCAACCGCAGTTGCCACACTCTAGGCCATTTAACTACTCTGTTTAAATCTTCATAATTCGATAGGTTTGGAGTTTTTTGTCTTTATGAGAAAAAGTATTATACATTTTATCGTCGTCTGCGAAAAGCTTAATCTTAGAAAACTTTACGCAATCTACTAAATCATTGATATATAATAAAAAGAGGAATGGACCTAAAACAACCCTGGGGTACTGAAGTGGTAATGTTGTATAAATACAATTCCTGATTATTAACAATAACTTTAAAGCTTCTTCCAGTTAAAAACGAGTCAATCCATTTGAGCATTCTTCCAGTTACTCCAAGCTTTTCAAGTTTATACAAAAGTTTTTGATGAGAAACTGTATCAAAAGATTTAGCAAAATTCAAATATATGATATCAGTATTTTGTTTATTTTTTAAAGCTAATTTTCAATCGTTTATGCTTTCAAGTAGTTGAGTTATAGTTGAACTGTTAAATTTGAAATCATATTGGCAACTTCACAACTATTTAATAAAAAAAGTTAATAGTTCATCTTTAACCATTTGCTCCATTGTTTTACAAGCAAAAGAAGTAAGTGTGATTGGACTATAATTTTCCTTGAAAGATTTAAATCCTTTTTTAGGAAGTGGAATAACTAATGCAATTTTCCAGTCTTCAGGAAGTATCCCTGTATCAACAAACTTTTGAAAAATTTTTTGACAATGGTTTCCCTATAACACAAGAGACTTTTTTTAAAAAAAAATGCTGGAAAGCCATTTGGTGTTTTTGATAATTTATTAGAAAATTTTTTAATAGCAAACAAAATATCTTTCACTGCAAAAGACATGTGTTCTATTCCAACGTATCAATTTTTGAGGTGTTAAAGAAAGGTAATTTTCTGTCATCCCCTTGTAAAAACAGAACTAAGATAGTTCACCAAATTTCAGCATTTTCCTTGTTGCCACTTGCACATAAATCAATACTAGGTTACAATAGAGTGTAATAGTATTTACGATTTCATATTAGGTCAATTAAAATTGTACGCCTTCTCTTACCTTAACTATTTCATATGAATCCAAGATTATAGCCAAAAACAAGCACAAAACCACATAAATAAACAAAGAATTGAAAATATACATATATATTCGGGCGAACCATCTTACACCAGGGAATCTAAAATTTAAATTTTTTTTTAATATAGGAATTTATTTGTGGCTGGAGCCAAAGCGCAAAAGAGTGATGTATATTTTTGTCCTACTTCTCCCTCTTACTTTTCCATTTCTTTTGTTTGATTTTTAAACTGTTTTCTCAAAACATTATGAGTTGTTTTTTTTTGTTTATTTTTCAACTAACTGTAGTTATTCTTACCTAATTGTAGTTAAAAATCATTAAGTTTGATTCTCTAATTGTACAGAAATTATTAAAACTAGTTTTTAAAGTCAGGCTTATCATATTTGCTACCTATCTAAAAATCTCAAGACACGTTCTTTTCAGAAGCAAAAAACTTGCGCTAATAGTTAATTTTTTTAGGTTTTTTCTCAAATTTTCAAAATGTGCCTGCTAATTTCTGAGTTATTTTATGTTTTTTTTAGAAGTTTAGTTAAAAATTAAAAAAAAACATTTTGCGTTTGAGATTTTATTACTGGTAAACGCATCGGGCTCAATATTTACTAACTTCAAGTTAAGGTCTATAAACAATTAGCTACCTTCCTAAAAAACATGTTTAAAAAATTTAAATGGTTAACATCAAACTTTCTTTAATTAAAAAAAATATATAGGTTTTCAGGAGTAACCTACTTGGGTTAGTTAACACGAGTGGTTAAAAAAAGCAATTTTACAAATTTTAAAAGAATCGTTCGTATTACAGGTATAAACAGCGCTATTTTGCACAATGCTCTAAAACTGTTTCAGTAAGAGATTTTTGGTTATTTTTTATGCCAGAACTTTTGGTGATGGTCTTAAAAACCGGCACTCTTCAAGTATAACCCATTTAATTACATGGACTACTTTAGGTATAGACGAACTAACAGTTTAAATCCCTTATTTTTCAAGTACAATTAATTAAAATAAATAGTTTTTTTTTTGATAAATCTTAAGAAAAATACGTAAACTTAAAAACTTTGTCAAGATAAAACTAATGAGCAACCTGAATCGTGGAGTGTAGACCTTAGTTTCCCTAAGCAGCCTAAGCAAAACCTTAAAATCAAACTAAAGTTTAAATTTCGCTTGATTTTTAGGTTTTGCTTAGGTTGCTTAGGGAAACTAGGGTCTACAGTTCACGATCAGGTCATTTATAAGTATTCTTACGATAATTTTTATGAAAAATAAGGGATTTAAACTGTTAGTTCGTCTATACCTAAAGTAGTCCATGTAATTAAATGGGTTATACTTGAAGAATGCCTAAAAACCTTTTAGTATCCTAAAGCACAGCAGCTGGCACCCCTAAAAATTTTAATTTTTTACACAATCCCCTTTTTTTATGGAAGTAATATATCATTTTTAAGCTCTTGAAGTTCTAATTTTAATAAAAACAAAATAATTGTTGTGAAATGTCACGTAACAAAATACAGACCCCTTTGTACCTCAAAAATTATTGAGCAACGTTTGTTTTTATAAGTCATGTTTATATTCTATTCAAACTTCGTACGTGATGGTTTTAAAAATATTAATTTTATTTTAATATTTTTAATAGTTCCCTGGTTAGCAAACGTAATATAAGTTGTTCAGAGGCTATGTGATAGTAAATGCATTAGACCAGTGGTTTTAAAAAAGGTTTATATTTTGCCAGCACTGGATTCATTTCTAATTGAGTGTTACTTTTGTTTATTTTTAGTTATTTTACACCTATTTTAAAATTTTATTTGAAATGTTTTTGTCAAATTGCATTTCATTTATTTGTATATAAAAAGTGGATATTAAAGGTGCGGTATACTAAATCATGGTGAATTTTTTTTAGCTCGGTTTTTGGTATCAATCGATGTGTCAGTTTTCACTGAGTAAAAAATTGCATTGCAAAAAAAATAATTTTCAGCGGTTGTCGAGATATTAGCAAGAATATAACTTGGTTATTCCAGATGATTTCTTGTTTTTTACCAATCACCAGCCACGATGTGTTTTGTTTCGCTTACGTTGGACTTTGCAAAAGCATTCTTTCTTGTAAAAAATCAGATGTATTTATATATCTTATATGCAAATTTTGCTATGAAGCCATGGTGTGTTCTGTTTTGCTTACGTTGGGTTTTGCAAACGCATTCTTTCTAATAAAAATCAGATGTATTAAGATATTTTATATGCAAATTTTGCTATGAAAAAATGCAAAATTTTTAATTATACTGATTTCTGTGTCTTTTTAATTACTATATATTGCAGTTATAATGTTGTATTTTAAATAAACGATTTGATGTATTTTGAGTTAAGTTCAATCTTGGTACAGGTGCCAGTTTTTTTGTTTTTTAATCGCTCATCGGGCGTACATTTACTGTTGTTTGACGAAAACAAATTGATGAAATAGCCATGCAATATTATTGCTAATATCTCGACAACCGCTGAAAATTATTTTTTTTTTGTAATACAATTTTTTACTCAGTGAAACCTAACCCATCGATTTAACACATTTTAACAACTCACGGTACTCGAACCAGGTAAGTTTTTTTCTAAAAAAATATATATTTTGAGGTGAAGAAACTATGACGATTTAAAAAAAACTTTTTTAAAGATTTACATGGTCAAAAATTTAAAATATTGCAAAAAAAATTAACGTAAATTAGGGGGGCTTAGGGCTAACGCCCCAAAAAAATTGCAAGGCTCATCCAATGATTTAAAGGCCCTAATTTCAGATATTTGTATATTAACTCTGGAGCGTTCAAAAGTTATAAAAGCTCAAATGAAAATTTTTCGTCAAAAAAACAAAATTTTCCCATTATTATAAAAAAACATTTTTTTATAAAATAAACAAATAAATATTTGTCTGTTTTTTTTGTACTTTTTTTATCCACCAACGCATAAACCAGTCTCATAAAACAAAACTTTTAGAGTAAAACTTTTAGTTTAGTTTTTTAGAAGATAATTTAAACAAATACAAAAATTGACGCAAACAAAAATGTTTTAAAACATGTATGGCATCAGTTCGAAAAATAATTACCAACCAATACCATTTAACATATAAATTTATAAAATTTTATAACAATATATTTACTTACTGTTCTGGTGTTATAAAAAATGTGGCATACATGTCATCGCCATTTATAAGTGTAAAAAGTGTTTCACTTGTCGTCAGTATAGTATGGAACTAAAAGCAAATTATATATAAAATAAAACATATGTTAAACGCGTTAGTTTATCAGGGACAACAAGATTCATTAGGTAAATTATATGCAATAACTGTAATGAATCTGTTATTAGCATTTTGCTCAAGATTTTAAACAGGTGGGATGCACAAAAGTATTTAAAATCTTCTGAATTTTTTAACAAAATTTTAGATATTTCTTTGCCCTTTGGTTGTTTGATAAGTTCTTATATGTTGATAATGATAATTTCTATTAACTAACTTTTTAAGGTCTTTTATAATACACAAGCTATAATAAATGTTGGATTTGTGACCAACGTGAACAAGCTTTAAATTTTCTACACAGAGCAACACATAAACATACCAACAAGGGCAGCTTGTGTTTGTATGTGTATGCGGCTAACAAATAAATATATGTAGAAACATAACTGAATAGAAAAACAAAATAAAAAAAACAAAACCAAAAAGAAAAAATATATAAACCCACTGAACTTAAACACACATGAAATAAAATCCCAAGCTTAGCGATTATTATTAATAAACTATAAAGAAAAACTTCACATTGATTTCTATGTAACTATTTAATCAGGTTCAATTTAAGTTGCAAAAGCTGTAAAATTTTTGTTGAACGGTTCTTCAAAAATAAAAAAAACTGGGAATTTTGTTTGGGGTTAGTTTCTTAGCTAAAGATTTTGACATCAAAGCTTCCACATACTATTCGCAGTTATTCATTTTTAGCTGCTTGTACCAGTTTCAGGTGTCTCACCTCTATTGACAATAAATTCTTTATATACATTTATAAATCGCCCAATTATTTATTACCTTTTGATTGTATGGACTCAAAACAGCCCAACCGCATAATAAGAAACCCATATAAATAAGTAGTGCACACACCATAAATCTTAATACTGTTGGCATACTATGTTTCATGGTCTTTATTAATATCTAAATAAACTTTAATAAATAAATACAACATAGTTTTAAATTAAAAAAAACAATAATAATTGCAATAATCGCGGCGCGGCGCTACGGGGCTAAATCGCCCCGTGGCGCTCCCGCGCCACCCATGATTAAAATATGAATCTCTAAGCAAAACATTTTGTTCACTCTAAGCAAAACATTTTGTTCAATTATCAAAATTAAAATTATTTTAAAGATTTAAACTCTTGGACAGGTGTTTCCTAGTTTGCTCTAAAACCGAACTAATTATTGATTTTTGTAAAGTTCTTGCCTGTCGTGTATGATTAAGGATCGATCAGGGCAGGATTTTTGTGGGACCGGTGCCAGGGCCAGGTCGAGGACAGGCTAGAAATTTAGCAGAATTTGTAATTTCATTTATTTTTGTTCAAAAATTCTGATTTTTTACTGTAAATTATTTGTTTTAGCTAATTAATAGTCACCCTGTAAAATTAAAGCACTTTTCTCAGTAAAAAAACTTATTTTTTAATACACAAAGTTTTTTTAAGCAGACAAAAATTTTTTTTCAAAATTTCAATTTTTTACACCTCAGATATTTTTCAATTTTATTAACATAATTAAGTACACTAAAGTTAAAGTCTTCCAGGGTGAAAATAAGGGCGTAACCGCTCTCCGCCAGGAAGAAATAAACAATAAACCCGTGAGCGAGAAAAATTTTAAAGAAAGTTTTCAGCGGTTATGTAACCAATTATTATTTAGTTGCGTCATGTGTTTCTCTGCACGTCATATTTTCTCAAAAAACGAGTGGTTACTTTACTACTCATCTATTTTCACCCTGATGGAATTTATCTTTAGTGCTGTAAAAAATGTTTTTTGGTTATTTTAGGTGAAATTAAAAGTAATTTGAAAAGTTTTAATTTAAGTAAAGTAAGAGTAAAAGTAATTTGTGATATTTTAATTTGAGTAAAGTAAAAATAAAAGTATGACTTATTTTTTAAATAAAAGTAAGAGTAAAAGTATAATAAAAGTAATTTTCTAACGTAACATAAAACCTTTTTTGGAGCTCCAGAGCTCCGTTTCAAAGCGTTTTACTGTTTTTATGCATAAATTTTTATTTTAATAAGTTTTTTGATCCAAGTAAATTGTGTTTAGCGTGTTAGGGGCTTAAAAGGACTTTCTTCTGACACTCATTTTAAACACACCCATAGGAAATCTACTTAAAATTACTTAAATTTTATTTAAGGTACAACACCACAGTTATGACGATTTTTACTAAAAGTTAGATATAAACTTAGATATTAATTTTTGTTGGACAAAAGTATAGTGCAATTGAAAGCTCAGATTATGATGTATCCAACGGTATTAGTTTTATTGCTTACTGTTTGTTCTATTTTGAGATATAGTTTGATGAATTTAAAGCTCAAAAAACAGTTTTTGGCCATTTAAAAAAATTGATTCGCTCAGTTTTTGCTGCAATTTGATAGAAAGTTAACGAAAAATAGGGAACAACTTTTAGAAGTAGTTTGGAGTAAAACGTAATTCAAAATTTTAATAAAATTAAAATAATCGATGTTTTTAAAAGAAAAATCAAATAAAAAAAATTCCTGATTTAGTTTTTTAATCAATTACAATATAAAATATAGATTAGACTTGTGTCTAACTATTTCCAAACTTTCATTAAAATCTGAGCGAATCAAACTTTTTAATTTTGATTTAAATATTTTTGATTTCACGCTGAGAAACTACATTCCGACACGTTTATTTAAAACTAACTTTTACAAGAGTAACCTCAGATGGAGTGGATAGAGCGTTGGACTCAGATCCTCGGACCGTAGGTTCGAGTCCACAGAGGCTCGGGAAAAAATTTATTTTAATTTTTAACTTTTTAATTAAAAAAAAGTGTTCATTATTCAAGATACAATATTTTGACATAATTTTTATTGGTGTCTTTTAATGATTGTGGACACAAAAAATGAATGTCAAAGATTGAATCAGCAGGTCAAATTACGTTAGTAAAAATTAATTAGAAAAGATCTGCCATCAAAATCTAACTGTGGTGTTCTACCTTAACTTAATTTAGGTATTTTAGGGGAAAATTCCGAGTAAAAGGTAAATTAAAAATAATTTAAACTTTAAAAGTCGAGTGAGTGTAAAAGTAAAATTTAAAAATCGAGTAAAAGTAATCAAAAATTCGTCACTTTTATTAGTTTAAGTAAAAGTAAAAGTAACTTTTTACAACACATATAGTTCATGTAGTAAATAGCAATATATTCAAGTTTTATACTTAATCCCACTAACTATTCTTATCACTTTTAAAAAATGCTCTACAAATAGAGCAGGAGTTAAAACATTTTTGTAGGGGGAGTATGTTTTGAAAAAAAAACAAACGTGTTAAGGGAACTAAAATCAAAATTGGATACTAGTATTAAAAAATTCACAAAATTATTTGACAATAGCAAACTTTCTTCATAGTACAATAAATAAAATGTTGATAATTGGAGAAATGTAAACCTAAATTCGAAAAATGCTAGTCATGAAAAAATTTATTTTGACAAAACATCATATATGAACTTTTCTTACATGCCTCTATTTATCATTTTTCAATCTAAACATACAAGAATTGATAAAGCGAATGTTTTTATTTTAAATTGTTAGAACATTTTTAAAATAAAAAAACTTTTTAAATTGTAAAAGCTAAAATAATTCTAGCAAAAGACGAAACAAAGTTTCGAAAAAAGCCTTATATTAAATGGAATAGTATAAAGCTACATAAGTCTAAAAACTAAATGCCAGAAAAGACTGAAACAAGTCTCTTTAAAACCTGTAAATTAATAACAGATTTTGTGAAATTTTTAGAAAAACAAAACCGAATAAAAACAATACGTGTAAAAGCTTTAGTTTGCGTTTTTTAACCATTAATAAAATTTAATTCACATAAATTTCTCTCAAAGTGGATTAACTTTTACATAAGTTAACCAGCTGTAAATACCACAGTATTAGTTAAGTCACATGTCGTCAAAACGATACAAAAAAAAGTATAACGCAAGCGTCACAGTAACCATGAAAAATTTCAGTCAAAATAAGTTATCGCATTGCGCATTAAATTTTGTAATTTATCATTATTTTCCTATAAAGCAAAACATACCGCCATATTAACGGCTTTTTAAAATCAAATATCAAGTTCTAAGTCCGAAAAACATTGAAAAATTCAGATTTAATATAAGGCGACTTTTAATTTAACAAATACATTGACAGCTAATTTGTTTTATGTAATAAATAGAAACATTAAAGAAAAAGTCGCCTTATATTAAATCTCAATTTTCAATGTTTTTCGACTTACCACTTGATATTTGATTTTAAAAAGCCGTTAATATGGCGGTATGTTTTGCTTTATACGAAAATAATGATAAATTACAAAATTTTATGCGCAATGTGATAATTTATTTTGTACAGAAATTTTTTATGGTTACTGTGACGCTTGCGTTATACTTTTTGTATCGTTTTGACGACGTGTAACTTAACTAATACTATGGTATTTACAGCTGGTTAACTCATGTAAAAGTTAATCCACTTTGAGAGAAATTTATGTGAATTAAATTTTATTAATAGTTAAAAAACGCAAACTAAAGATTTTAAACGTATTGTTTTTATTCGGTTTTGTTTTTCTAAAAATTTCACAAAATTGTTGTTAATTTTAGGTTTTAAAGAGACTTGTTTCAGTTTTTCTGGCATTTAGTTTTTAGACTTATGTAGCTTTATACTATTCCATTTAATATAAGGCTTTTTTTTCGAAAACTTTGTTTTGTCTTTTACTAGAATTTCCCCCTTTTAATCCATTGAATTCAATGTCATTTATTAAAGATATAAAACATTAAAAAATTTACTCATTTTTAAAAAACGTCATGGTCTTCTCATGATATGAATACAATTATTTTCATATCCAAAACTTCAATGTAATTTTAAGCAGTATATATACAAAAATTAAGTCTGGGTAACTTCGTAAAATTGTATGGAACCTGAAAGAACCATATAAAATAGTGTGTTTTTCTTCTGTTTAAATTTTTTAGTTAGACCTGATTTAATCACTTTTTGGGAATTAGCTTTATTGGACTTTTGTTTTGTGCTTGATTTTTCTAGATTGATGGTTTATTTTTAAAGAACAAAACCGCACCGTTGTAAATGGTTTTTCTGGGTTCCATACAATTTTACGAGGTTACCCAGACTAAAGATAAATTCTATCAGGGTGAAAATAAGAGTGGAAAGTAACCACTCGTTTTTTGGGAAAAAATAACGTGCAAGAAACACATGACGGAACTAAATAATAATTGGTTCACAACCGTTGTAACAACTTTTTTTAAAATTTTTCGTTGCTCACGGGGTTATCTGTAGTGTATTTCTTCTAGGCGTAGATCGGTTACGCCCTTAATTTCAGCCTGAAAGACTTTAACTTTAGTCTTCTTCGCATTAAATTTTGAAGTGATTGTTCATTCATAGTAATCCATATAAAAAAGAGTTTTTTCTGTTTCGATTTTGATAAATTTCTGTCTATTCAAACATTG
>JASAMX010002483.1:0-19742 GCA_030248175.1 Microlaimidae sp. YZB2_3 | reverse complement strand
ACAGCAATAAAAAATACACCATGAATTAGTATTTAGTAACACAGCGCCATTAACTACTGAAAAGAGACCTTTTCAATAATTACTCTCCAAATGCGATTCTGTCCTGTTTCACATCACTGTGCTGAATACAATTAATTGCGCTTTAATTTATTATGACTAAAACATCTCATTACTAATTTTAATGAAAAAAACATACCGGGTACCCGAAACCGCCGATACCGAGAGATTCCTCTAGATCCAATTGAGCACCAGCCTCAGCCCAGACCCAACTAAAAAATTACAATTGTAAGTAATTATTGTATCATAACCACGAATTATAATAAATTTATTTTACTTAAAAAAGTTATAAAATCCACCATTTTATAAAAATATTTATAAAGTCTCACCGCGATGTTGTTTTTAGGTGGGTAGGGGGGGATTCGAGGGGTCAAAATCCTGATTACTGTCGAAATCCCCTTCCCTAAAATTTTGGGGTACCCCGCACACTCTTTCCTGGAATTTGGGGAGTACCAGTACTAAAAACGCTAACATTGGCGTATTTAAGGTATACCCAAAAAAAATTTGGGACGCCCCTATCTCAAATTTCGGTGGTCGGGTATACCTCCCGAAATCCGGGCGGCTGCATAGTCGAACAAGGGAGGTAGGGTGGCGTCTACCTATATTTGCCCCCCCCCCCCCCCTAGAAAAAAATCCAGCTCCCTTCCTTCTCCACAAATTTTCGAATTTTTTACCCCCGACCCCTTCTAGATTTTGAAATCTGACCCCCCTCCCCTCTCGAAAAAATTTTAAGTACTTTTTTTATACTAAATTTTTTTCCAAAAACGTAAATTTTTAACACAAAATCATGTTTTACACTCAACCTAAATATCGCTTTTTATTCAATTAAATGTAGTATTATCTTATAAAAAACTATTATTAAACATTTAATGGTTTAAAAGTATTTTGTTTCGGAAATTGGACCCTACCTGACCCCCCTCTAGGTTTCAAAATCTTCCACCCCGAGTCGACCCCCCCCAGAAAACTAGGGGGGTTCGACCGCCCCCTTGATTTTGATATGTCATTTACCGGGGTAAACATCCCCCCTAGCTTTTTGACCGTGTTCATCTATGGGCGGCTGTCCATCTATGATTTCTACCTCTACCTAAATATTTTGTTTTTTAGCTACTCCTAAAAATTTTTTCCAGTTATTTCAGATGCCTAATTCATTTTATTTCAGATTTAAAACCTAATGACTTTCTAACGTTTTAATCAAATTTTAGCTTGCAAAACTTAATCTGAAGTATGAATTTATATCACCGCTCATGGGAACAGTTACATTCTTAGTCCAAGCTTTTCCATGACAGCAGCAAACAAAAAAAAAACAGAAGCAAAAACCAAATGTGGTCTTATACCCCCACTGGTTGCGTTTGAACTTGTCTCCCAACTGTTTGAGCGTGTTGATGTAGTCGTTCCTACATTTGGACTGACAGTCCAAAATGTGCGGAAAGACAGACACGATGCACAATTGGTGATCCTTGCAGTTGTCCTCTAAGACTTGCCCGTCTACAATCTGAAAAAAAAGTTTTGAAGTTTGTAAAAAATGAATGATGTGCACTAAAGAAACTTTAGGTGAGCATATCTCGCTAACGATGCGGTCGATAAAAACTTTTTTATTGTATAAATGTCATATTTTGAATGGCATACACTAATAAAGTTTTTTTATACATCGACCGCACCGCTAGCACCGCAGCGAGATACGCTCCCCTTAAGGTCTCTCCGGACAGTTTTCTGAAGTATGGAAAATCGCCATTTTTGGCAAACCAGATCTCGTGAAATACAGTAATATTTCACTAAAAAATTTATATGAGTGTTAAAAATAATATCACGATTATAAAGTGAACATTCATTATATTATTGTAAGTAATTGAAATAATTGATATTAAAAATCAAATTGCAATGAAATTTTTTTAAAACCCTTAAAAATATTTACTACACACTATTAATTAAAAAAATACTTCCAATAGAGAGACACAGTTACCCTCTTTCACGTACGTAAAAATTAAACTGAATATTGTTCTATTTATGGTTTAATAAAGAATTTTCCGTAAAAAAAGGGGGTTAATTTATCCAAAATTTCGGTGAAACTTCGATGTAATTGAATTTGGTAAAATTTAAAGCTCCAGATAGTATATTTCCAGTGAAATTTATAATTTTTGGAAGGCCATAACATTTTTTGTATTTTTTAACGCATAAATAGTTCTGTCGTGCGTTTTATCAATTTTTTTCAGAAGGGTGGTTTATAAATCGCTTTTAGAGCTCTTCATCTCATGGTAGCAGTGGCATAATCGGTTAGCGCGTCGTCAAATTTTTTGAAAGGTCCCGAGATCGATTCCCACATAAAACATATTTGGCCACAATTTTTTTTTAATTTTAATAATGTTTTTTTTTTATTTTTTTACAATTTTAAAAATTTATTTAACATAAATTCAAAAAATATCATTATTGTAATCAGGATTTGTTGCCTGCTTTTCGCCAATTAGTTAAATTTTCGTCATTTGAATATCTTAAAATATTATAATACTCTATAAGTATAATAATTCAAAAGTAAATTGTGTGTAAATAAAAATGGGTAATTTTTGCTCTTTATTGCAATTGGTTTACTACTGAACGCTCTGCAATAAAAACTGTCCGGAGAGACCTTAAGATTTTAGCTAACATTATTTTTGTAAAAACTATAGTGTTATTTAAGAAACATTTTAAATCTCCAGAATGATTAATAATGAACTTAAAACATAAAACAAAATGTAAATCCTAAAGCGGATTATAATTTCCTTAAACCCCGAATTTAGTGTTTTAAAAGTGTCATTCATGTTCCAACAAAGTTTTAGAAATTTTAGAATTTTTTAAGCACCCACACTGTACACCAAAGCAGATGAGCAGCATCTCCATGTTTTTTAAAATGCTTATATGGAAAACAAAAATCACCGACCCATATAGGCAGCTGAAAAATTTAGAAGGAAAGGCATATACACAAATCAAACAAATAATGATTGTTTGTTTTGCCTGATGTGTAGTACTTATGGTGTCCGGAAAAAATACCTTCTGCAAAATATCTTCCGGAAAAAATATCTTCTTTCAGCAGTAAATTATTCATTATTATTAAAAACTTTTAAAGGTTTTTTTAAACGTTTTATGTCGTTTTAGCTTGATTTTAAGGTTTCACTTAGGCTTAGGAAAAAAAGTTTTCTTTAGTTGAGAATTTAAAAGTATTTCAGAAGATATTCTTTTCGAAGATATTTTGCAGAACAAGGGCGTAGCCAGGGGGGGTTATGGGGGTTGCAAACCCCCCCCCCTTGGGCTGGCTGAGTTAAAAAGTTGGGGGTCCTAAGAGAACAAATTTTAAAATTTTTTTCTCGCGCTTCGCTCTGCTCAGCGCTCGACACTTACCTTTTTACAACTTTTAAGTGGTTTTTAATTAATTTCAAAGACAATTTTTGAAAATTTTTTCGTGCTGTCGCACAATTTTTAATGTTATGCCTTTTTAAACCTAAAATTTTTCAAGTTTAACTTAAAACAACAATGCAAATAACAGCAAAAAAATCACTTAGCGCGAAGCGCAACCCTTTTTAATGTCTTTTTTACGGTATTTTGAAAATTTGGAGTACAACCCCCTACAACCCCCCCTTTCGAAAAATTTGTATGGAGTACAACCTCCTCTTTAACCCACACAAAATTCGGTATTTGGTTTAAAATTACAATTATACCAAATGAATGGAAAGAACATTCAACAATCATGCCACCAACATAAACAACAAAGCATCCAGGCGCAATAACATTCTCAAAGCCCTGGCTGGTACCAGCTGGGGCCAACAGAAAGAAACAATAGTCACCTCCTACAAAGCTATAGGACGCCCAATTCTCAACTACGGAGCCCCAATATGGTCACCCAATCTATCAAAATCTCATTTCCAAAAACTACAAGCAACTTAAAACAAGGCCCTCAGGATAGCAACCGGCTGCCCATAGATGAACACGGTCAAAAAGCTAGGGGGTGTGTTTACTCCGGGTAAATGAAATTTCGAAATCTAGGGGGGGACCTAGGGGAGGGGGGGGAGGGTCGACCCGGGGTGGAAGATTTTGAAACCTAGATGGGGGTCAGGTGGGGTCCGGTGTCCAAAGCAAAACAGATTAAACCATAATAACTTTAATAATTGTTCTTTTTATAGGATAATACTACATTTTATTAAATAAAAAGCGATATTTAGGTATAAAAAGGGTGTAAAAACATGAATTTGTGTTAAAAATTCACGTTTTTGGAAGGAAATTTAGTATAAAAAAGTACTTAAAATGTTCTCGAGAGGGGAGGGGGGGGGTCAGATTTCAAAATCTAGAGGAGGGTCAGGGGTAAAAATATCGAAAATTAAGGGGAGGGGGAGGGCCCTGGATTTTTTTCAAGGGGGGGGGGCCCAAAATTTTGAGGCTAGAGGGGGAGGGGGGGTTGGACCCACCCTATCCCCCCTTGTTCATCTATGCGGCTGCCACAAAATGACCCCAACCGACCATCTTCATCAAGAGACTAAAGTCCTTCCAATTGAAAGCCACACCAACTTTCTCTCAACTCAATTTTTAGCAAAAACCACGCAGCCAACACACCCATCTTACAGAATCACAGCCAATGACCATAGACCAAGAGAGATGAAGAACTCCCTCCAATCAAAGCTTGGACTGGACCAATAGCCAAAAGTTTCTACAACCACATGCTTACAGAAAAAACCATACAATCAAACATTCATTCATATTTTGTCAAAGAAAACATTTCGCAACTCCAACCTAACTCACTTTTAAAAAGAATACCGCCACCAATCAACACAAGCGAGCAACTACTCTCCAGGAAGTCAAGAACCTTCCTGGCACAACTCAGATCCGGACATTGCCACCGCCTCAACTCATTCAAATCCAGAATCAACAACTCTATATTAAAAATGAATGCCCCCACCGCAGGGGCAAACCACATGACGTAAAACACCTTTTCATATGCCCTCAACATCCAACGACACTCAAACTAGAAGATCTTTGGGAAAGACCAGTGGATGCGGTCAGGTTCCTCGAAGGAATTACTGTGAACATCAACATCCACCCCCTGCGGGTAGGAGTGTATGCACACTCTGACCCTTTCACTTGATAGGTAAATATCTACAAATAAATACAATAATTCAATCAAAAAACTCCCACAAACCTGATAGACATCGGGTGGTGGTACGTTCTCCGCGTGCTTGTTCAGCGCCCATTGGACGATATCCCCTGAGGTTCGTCCGCCGTCGTATTCCTGGGCGTCTTCGAGCGTTTTCTTACCGGCCGGAAAGTACTTGATGGTGGGGAATCCGCGGATGCCGAATCTACCCGCCATCACGGTGTGCACGGTAGCATCCAAAGCGGCCACTTTAACTTTGCCCTAAACAAAACGCTCTATAAACAGAGCAGGAAAACAAATGATATTATTTGGGCGCGAATCTACCTGCCATCACGGTGTGCACGGTCGCGTCCAAAGCGGCCACTTTAACTTTGCCCTAAACAAAACGCTCTATAAACAGAGCAGGAAAACAAATGATATTATTTGGGCGCGAATCTACCCGCCATCACGGTGTGCACGGTCGCGTCCAAAGCGGCCACTTTAACTTTGCCCTAAACAAAACGCTCTATAAACAGAGCAGGAAAACAAATGATACCTTCTTTGGGCGCGAATCTACCTGCCATCACGGTGTGCACGGTCGCGTCCAAAGCGGCCGCTTTAACTTTGCCCTAAACAAAACGCTCTATAAACAGAGCAGGAAAACAAATGATATTATTTGGGGGCGAATGTACCCGCCATCACGGTGTGCACGGTCGCGTCCAGCTTGCGTAAAGCTTAAAATCAAGTTACTAACAGTTAAAATATTGAACTACATTAATATGAAAAAGGTTAGAACTCGAAGGAAATTTTGGCGGTGCCAAAAAACTAAATTCTACACTGCATAATATCTTCAGGAAAAATTTCCTTTTTTCATGATTAAAAAAAACAAAACTTTTTCCTAAGTCTAAGCAAAACACAAAATTTAATTTAAACAACCAAAAAAAAGATAATTTAAACCTGTTTAATAAGGAATTAACTACTGAATTTAATGCTGAGTGTAATGGTGAATTAACTGCTAAGGTTTTTCTGCTTTTATTGAATTTTAAATTTAAAAAAACCAAAAACTTATAGATACACATGTTTTAGGTTTTATTTCATTTATCTATATTATGAATAAATAAAAAGAGATTAAATAAAAAGTAAAAACTGGACGTAAATAGTGAATCAAATACTGATCGGAAAGATATTAAACTGGTGTCACTTTTTCATGTTTTTTGCCATATTTTGACTTAAAAAATAGTAAAATTAAAGAGAAAAACCATTATTTCTGGATATTAATTTTCTGAAAAAATATGTTAAATTAATTATGGCACATTTTTTATATATTTAAAATAAACGAACTAATAATTGAATTGTATTTTTTTATTTCTGAAAACCAACTAAATAATACTTAATTGTTAATATTAGTGCTCAACTGATTTTGGAATTAATAATTATTAAAAGTTGAAAGTTTATTAAAATACAAAAAATTATTTTTGTTAAATGTAACATTTTAACCTTTTGTGTTAAAAATGATGTTTTTAAAATATCTCCAAACAAAATCTCGCATACCTGCAGTATAATGTTTTAAATTTATGCAAATTTTTGAAGGGAAGATTTATTCGATTCTAGGACACGAGGGTATTGAGCTAAGAAAAAATACATTTGCCACAAATATGTAAATTTTTTAGACTAAATGAGCTGAGCTGAATTAAATTTTAATCGTTTGAACGTGTAGAGATTTAAACGTTAAATAAAATCGCTTGGTTTTTAATTATAAATAACATTTTTACTTGCTTAAATATAATACAAGTTAATAATAAAAAACTACGTAAATTGTTTAAAAAACATCATACTAAAACACGAAATTTTTAAAGGTTATTTTACACGCAGTTTATACCATCGCCTTTCAAAAAAAAAAACAATGATAATGTTTGAAGCTATCTCCGAATCTCTGGAGCTTCGAAACCCTGCCTTTAAAAAAAAAACCAAAGAATTAATATTATTAAACAATCACGACTGAAATGAGAACGCCAAACAGTTATTTAATTACTGTTTTTTTCTAAAACATAGACTCGTACGAAAATACAAAGCGAATTGCAGTTTTTTTGCTGCCATTTTTATATTTAGACTATTTTCATCGACTCTTGATTAAAATAATTGAGTTTTTTTGATAAAATATTTGGAAAAAATAACTTTTGTAAAAATAGATTGTAGCAGTAGAAATGTAAAAAATAACTTCTTGCCTTTTTTAATTTGCTCTAGCTTAAGGAATTTACTTGAACACATGTTGATCATTTAAGACAAGGCAAACAAAATGTGCTTTTAATAAAAAACATAGAATTGTAAGATTTTTATGTATGATATTTTATGCATTTCAATCTAAGTATAGAGTCGTGAGTAAAATATTTAAACAACGGATTTTTGGGAGTCTTCGAAACCCATTGCACGTTAAACTTTATTTCCCTAACCTAAGCAAAACCCAAAAATTAAGCTAAACTTTATCATAATATTTAAAAAAGTGTGCTTTTAAAAAATACCGAATAATTTACTGTTAAAAAAAGGCAAACAAATTGTTTTTCGGAAAATATTTTACTAAAATGTTTTTGAAAGGTTATTAATAGCAAAATTATTTGCAATTATTTTTTCCGAAGGCATTATAAAGAATTCATTTTTTCTACACTCAACGAAAAATAACCACAAAAATTTTTTGACAGCACAATCAAAGCATAACAACAACCTCAATGTTTATTATCTTTAGAGTCGTCCATAAATTCTCAGCATTTTAAAGCTAGTTATTATATAAAAATGTACAAGGCAAATTACACGATAAAATTATTATTTTTTATGTTCTCAAAAATTTTATTTTTATAATCCTACCTTTTAAAAGTCAGTCAAACAAACTATAATATTTAAGTAAAACAAACTATTGTTATGCATTAAGTTTATCCCGATTTATGCGGGAAGGCTATGTTTTTTGCTCGTCAGTACCCTCGTGTCCCCCTTGCATAATGAATCGATTTTGTTGCGAGGTTGTGGTAAACGCATTTTTTTAAGCACAGTATCTTAGTGTCCAGTACTCTCGTGTTCAGTACTCTCGTGTCCTGTTCCCTATTTATTCTGGTGTTTGAAACAGAATCTTTCGGGGGGAATAACTATCCTGAGTGGGGGGGGGCTCTATTCTGGCGTGAATCAGAATAAATTTTCCGAGGGAAAGATCTATTCTACAGCGCTTTAAAATAAATCTTCCGGAGGGAAGATCTATTATTGAGCTGAGCGCACCAGAATAAATCTTCCGGGAGGAAGATCTATTCTGAAAAGTGAAAGTGAACTGCAAAATCTATAAAAGTGCGATTTACCTTGGGTAATCAAACCACCATAGGTGGACAGATTTCTGGATTGGGGTTATACCCGACCCCCTAAATTGGGAAGGGGGTGTCCCAAAAATAATTTTTCGGGTATACCTTAAATACCTCATTTTTAACGTTTTTATTACTGGGACCCCAAAATTTTAGAAAGGGGGGGGGGGTGTTTCGGCTATAATGGGTTTTTTTGGGGGGTATAAACCCCCAACCCCTGCCCACCTTTGGTAACCACTCCTCGTAACTGTTTGGTTTTAGTTAGTGATACTTAGTTTAGTGGCTGGCCGTAGTGATGGTCAGTTAGCGTTTTTAGTACTGGGACCCCCCAAATTTTAGAAGGGGGGGGGTGTCGGCTATAATTGGGGGTTTTTTTGGGGGTATAAACCCCCAACAGCTGCCCACCTTTGGTAACCACTCCTCGTAACTGTTTGGTTTTGGTTAGTAGTGATACTTAGTTTAGTGGCTGGCCGTAGTGATGGGCAGTTCCGGGCAAAATTTGGAATTCCAGTTTTGGTTCCTGTAACGGATTTTTGGAAAATCTCAATTCCGGTTCCGATGTTCCGCAGTCCCGCCTATCGCTAGCTGACCGCTTTACGTATGGCTGGCGACTCCCGTTTTAGTACCTGTTCTTACTCGAAAATGGAAAAAAAACACCCTGAAAAATCTTTTTTCATTTTTGACTATTTTAAAAAAAATGTTTTTTAACCTACTTTTGGAAAATTTGAGCCAATTTTAATATATTTCCACATTATTTGCTTTTTTTCTGCATTTTCATTTTAACTCGTTTTTGTTGCATACCTTTTTTCTAAAAAACAAAACAAAAACACTTCCTCCGGTGAATTGCCGATGAAAAAGCATTTCACAGATCTGCATAACAAAAAAATTGCATTCCGCCAATTTTCATGGATAGATCAATATAATTCTAACCCAACCCCAAAATAAATCCTTAAAATCAATTAATAAATCGATACCTTGAGCTCTGTGGCGGCCGAGGCCCAGTGAGGCTCCAAGTTCTTGCAGTGGCCGCACCAAGGGGCGAAGAATTCCACCAGCCACATATCTTCGCTGTTCTCGATTAGCTCTTCCATATTAGAGTCGGTCAGCTCGATCACGTCAGCCTTGTTACCCTATAAACACAAGAATAAATTAATATTACGGACGTTTTTAATAGGTTGTTTCGAGGGGGAATATACACCAAAAAATCTCAAAACCGTTAACCCGGATTTTAGGAAGACACCTGACTCCCAAAACTTGGTGGTTATATCCACAATTTTCGGGATGGTTATTCTTAACACCGCGGTAAAAAACTACAGAAATATTATTTTTTAAAATATATAGCTATTATAGCTGGAATGAATTTATGTGAGTTTTTGAACTTACTTTTTAATAGTTTTTTCATAAAAGCTATTCATTCTACTAAATATATTTATTTTATTTACCTTAAAATTTTGATCATTACACAGGCGTAGCCGTAGACAAGATTTTCAAAAAATAGGGGGGGGGGGTAATTTATAAAAAAATTTCGGAAAAATTTATCCCAGACATTTTAGTTTGAGATTTTAAAACAGACAAAAAATAAGAAATTAAATTAATGTGTAGTATTTATAAAATTTTAGAAGTAAAGAAAAATCCAAAGTTGTCAGATGTTAGTTGTAACGAACGGACCGAACAACCTAAAGGTGCGGTGCGGAGTCAAACTTTTTGTCTTCGATTTTAATAACTTTGTGTGAAAACCTTAACCCTGTCCCCAATAGCCCACAAAAATTAAAAAAATTAAAAAAAATATCTTCAGTGGTTTAGGAGTTATTACCCCATGAAAATGTCGTTTTTAACAATTCTGTACGTGAAATATTGCTTAATGAGTGAAACCATTTAAGTTACATATTATGCTCTCAAAGAAAGCGGCTACTTTTTGCTTTAATTTGATACTTTGATCATTAAAATTGGTGTAGTTGTCGAGATATCACGTTTCTCGTACAAAAACCCTCAATTTTTTTCGCTAAAAACACGAATTGAACGAAAGAAAGGTTGGACAAAATTCACAAAATCACCGCTGTCGTTTGACGTTTTTAAACGAAAAAGTTGCGGGCTTTTGTATCCGAAACGCAATATTTCGACAAATATTGCACCAATCTTAATGATCAATGTATCAAGTTGCGAACTTGAGACCAGAGGACCTTTGGACGAACCCCGCAGCGGTTGCTGATCTCCTCCGAAAGTGGGAAGAGGGGATGAGCAAGGCAGGCGAGGAGCGTGCCAGATGGAACCAACCAGGGTTGAACGAAACTCTTGTTACTGACAAAGGACAATAAGGTATCAAATTAAAGTAGAAAGTAGCCGCTTTCTTCGAGTGCATAATTTGTAAAGTAAATTGTTATAGCCATTGAGCAATCTGTCATGTACAGAATTGTCGAAAAACGCCATTTTTGGGAGGTCATAACTCCTGAACCACCACTAGAGATATTTTGTGGAAAAAATTTTTGTGGGCTATTGGGGGCAGGGGCAGGAGTAATGTTTTCACAAAAAATTATCAAAATCGAAGACAAAAAGTTTGACTACGCCCCGCGCCTTTAATCAATTTTATTTTATGTAGAATAAAACTTAACTCAAATCTCTTTATACCTGCAGTTATCATGTTGTTACGGTAAAAACTGTTATAAATCGTTTATCGTTGGTGTAACAATCTATTGGTTTGAAACTTTGGATTTAGAGATTAGAGAGGTTTATTTAAATAGGGCAGGGGGTTGGGGGGGGTTATACACCCCAAAAATCGCGATTATAGCCGACAGATTATCCCTAAAATTTGGGGGTATCGGAGGTAAGCATAGGTGGGCAGCCTCTCGGATTTTGGGTGGGGGGTATAGGGGGGGGGTCAAATTTAAGGGAGGTGTCTGGCAAGACCCAAATTTTGAGGGGGTGTACTCAATATTGCCGCGCTGCCTTAAAATGGGCTTAAAACGCGTAAAAAAACGTAAAACAAGCTTATAAATGCTTTAAAACTGTGTAAAAATAAAATAAGACCTTATTACAACTTATAAATTTTATTCTTTAATTCTTTTAATAATAATGTGTTTATATATTCTTATAATTAGATTAGAAATCATAGGTTTTTTTTAATAATTACGTAATAATAGAATAGTAATTTTATTGTCTTGATTATAAAGGTCAGGTATCACAAACTTTTTAATCCATAATCTTATATTTAATTAAAGATTATATACATACACGAGCGTAGCCAGAGGGGGGTCTAGACCCCCCTTTGGGTCGGCAAAAGGGAAAAATTTGGAGTTAGCCCCCCTCCTTTTGGGTCGCCAAGGATAAAAATTTGGGGGGTCTAGAACGACCATTTTCAAAAAATTTTCTCGCGCTTCGCTCAAAGTCCCAATAATTATAGTCTCCACTTGCAAATTTGTATTACTTTGTTTTGTTATCTTGGTATGACTACGCTAGACCCACCCCATTCTTAATCTTTTAATTGGTCTCCACTTTCAAATTTGTGTTACTTTGTTTTTTAATCTTGATACAGCCACGCTAGACCCCCCCACCCTTTAGTTTGTTATATAGTGATATTAGAAATTTAAAGGTTAGAAGTAATTTAAAAAAGATTTTCTGGTACTTTGCATTGCTCAGCTGTAATATAATGTACTCATTTTTCAGTTGTAATGTTGTAGAAATCGAAAATTTTAAGGTATCAAATTGTTTGAAAAATTTTTCTTTGTTTTATAGACTTATTTTTATTCAATAATAGGAAAAAAATGAAGTATATGATATAAACAAGATAATAAAAACTCCGCGCGAAGCGTGGAAAATTTTTTTAGTCCTTTTATAACGCTTAAACATTTTTCTCCAGGAGGCGACGGGTACCCCAAATTTAGGGGGGAGGGTGTCAGCAAAATTCGAAATTTTTTTTTTTGGGGGGGGGGGGAGGTTTAACCCCCCCTGCCCACCTATGGGAGTAAGGTATACCCTCCCAAAAATCCGGGAGGCTGCCCATCTATTGAGAGGGGCAGACCCCACCAATAAAAACCGTAAGGAAATGAAGGGAAAGAATTGTAAAAAATGATGTTAGCATAGCAAGGCACAAATGGGAAAAGGCCCCGAGAAAGGAGTTAACGGTCCTTAAGCGTCCCACACGGTCCAGACCAAGTTTGAGCGAAAAGTCGGTTGGCAAAGGACAACAACGAGAAACTCTTTCACACTGGTTAGCATTGATGGGCAGCGTCGGATTTTGAGGGGTTTCCCCGCAAACCCCAATTTGGATTTGCGGAGGGTGGCACTTAGAGTTCTTTTAGCAATTACCAAGGTAGCTGAAATAGATATGGTTAGTACAGTCAATTTGAGATGCTTCCTGGGCCATTGCATCCGCCTGCTATGTTCCCTGGGATTCTGGAAGGTGGCCTGGTATCCATTGCAAAACAACAGTATCTGACTGGTAAGTTTGGATTGGAAATGAGATCTTGTACATGAATTAGAAAATCGTTGGACACGAGGTTATGTAGGGAAGAAACTTTCAAGAGTATTGACGATATTTGATATATAACTGATAATACTGTCACATAGGCAGCACTAACTTCTTTAAAACCATCAGGCATTTGCCTTGTGATGTTTTGCTTGTAATGCTTAGAACTTAAATTCCACTAATGAGTCCTCGAAGCTCAAATATCACAGATACAGACCTGTGCACTGCCCCCCCGGGGTTAAAACGGGGGGGGGGGGCAATTCCAAAACGGGGGGGGCACGGGGGGGGGGGGCAACTTTTGTGATACGGGGGGGGGGGCAATAAAACGGGGGGGGGCAAGCAGGGGGGGAAAGAAAAAAAAAGAGAAAAAAAAGGAGAAAAAAGAGAAAAAAAGAAGGGAAAAGGGAAAAAAGGGACAAAAAAAGCGGAAATAAGGTAAAAATAGGTCTAAAATGGCTTAAAATACATTGAAATAGGCTAAAAACTGCAAAAAATTCGCGATGATGGCGTCATCATAGGTCAAAAATGGCGTCATATTTTTAGGGTACTTTTTCATTTTTTGGCGGGGGGGGGCAATAAAACGGGGGGGGGCAAATCCTCCAATAAAACGGGGGGGGCATTTTCAGACCGTGCACAGGTCTGCAGATACTCCATAGTGAACTAATGGGTGTAGTAGATCGAATCTGTGTATCTTGTCCATGATAAAAAACAGCAACCCCTGCTCCAGCAATGTTTTCATGAGTGTTAAGTGAACCATCTGTATATATTTGAAGATACTCTGGACTAGGATAGAGGTCATCAATTTCAATTTGAGATATTAATTTATTTTTAGTGCAGATTTGAAGTTTTGGGTTATTTATTTTTGTTGGATTTTGGTATAGTACATTAATTGGAGTTTTTGATATTTTATCAAGATCTGGTGATATAGATAATGACCGCTCAAAATTTGCAACAACACTATTCTTTCGTTTTAACCTTTTTACTCCTTGTGTTCTTAGAAACTGTCTAGTTTCTTCTAAGTATCGTTTACCCAAATGATTATCTGGTAGCCGTGGCAATTGCTGTGCACTGTATGATGCAGATTTCAGATAAAGGTGGTGATTTAGTGGACGAAGATCACATTGCTGTTCCATAGCAGCTATTGACGTTGACATATGCCTTCCTGTCATCAGTCTTAAGGCTTGGTTTTGTATTGATGTCAGTTTATTCTGTGAGGCTATTGATAAGGAATGTGACGACACAGGTGCAGCATAGTCTAGAACTGAGTGAATTGTTGTGATGTATATCTGACGTAATTGAAGAAGGGTTAAACCATGTTTATAACCAGAAAGGCGGTACAATACTCCTAAGCGACTTTGGGCTTTTTTAGTGACTTGTGTAATATGATTTTTTCATCTATGTTTCCGATCAAATACTACTCCCAAATATGTTGCAGTTTGTTTAATGGGTATTGGGTGCTGTTTGTAAAATAGTTAAGGCCATTGGATATGATTAGAGTTTAGTCTTGATAAAGAGAAAAGAACAGCAAAAGATTTTTCCATACTAACTGAAAAATTCCTCTTGTTACACCACTGCTCTAGTTGATGTAAACTTTGATTTCCTTTATCCTGTAGAAACCGGGGATTGTCAGATGTAATATGATACTCAAGGTCATCCATAAACATACCACATTTAACAGCAACGGGCAAAAACTGAGGGGTCGCTATTTCATCCATCAGAATTGTAAACAACAATGGGCTGAGGCAGCCTCCTTGGGGTATTCCAACTTGAAGCTGTTTCTTACTAGAAACTGTACCATTTATATGCGTTTGGATATATCGTTGTGATAAATAGTTTTTAATCCATGTTAACATTTTGCCAGATATCCCAAGATTACAACAACGTTCAATAACATCATTGTGCATTACACTATCATATGCCTGGGAGATATCAACAAAAATAGCTAGCGTGTGATGGCCCTGTTCAAATCCATTTTCTATGTCGATTTCCAAGGATTGTAATAAATCAGCTGTTTCATGGCTGGGTCTGGCTCCAATTTGATTGGGCGATCTTTTTATATTTTTTTCTAACCAGTAGATTAGTCGAGCAAGGAGTATTCGTTCCATCCATTTAACAAGGACAGATGTTAGTGATATGGGCCGATTATTTTTAGGAGCAGTTCTATCTTTCCTAGGTTTTGGAACTGGTATGATTTCTGCTAACTTCCAAAGATGAGGTATAATTCCTGTGTTCCAGCTCTTGTTAAAAAGTTTACAGATACCTTTGATAGCATTTTCACTTAAATTAATCAAAAATTCAGGATATATTTTATCTGGCCCAGCTGCTTTTCCTTTTAATATACGTTGCAGAGCTGCTTTTGCCTCATCAATAGTTATTTCAGCATTAAATATTGGATGCGAGTTATCATTGATCGCTGTTTTTAAAAGTTTGTGAAGTTCTTTTTGTTTCTGTTCAAGTTGACGTTTTTGGGGCTTATTTAATGGCTGACCGTTTTCTTGATGATTACGTTTCTGAAGAAGTTCACAATGTAAATAGTAATTATTAAGTACTTCTGCTTTTTCTTTATACGTTATTGCTTCTTGATTTCCTTGCATAATGGTTGTATTCTTATTGTCTTTTGGAAATTCATATACATTACAATATAATTGAAAGAGGACTTTAGAGGATTTGACTGTTGAGATTTTAATTTTCCACTTACGCCGAGAGGTACATAATTGACAATTCCTTGCTCGGGCTGAAGCTCTATTATATTTGGTCTTTCCTAATAGTCTTGTTTCAGGGGTTTTGGCTTTAAGAAACATTTTAAAAGCTAGTCTCCGCGCTCAAACTAATTTTGCCATTTGAGGGGTCCATTGTCTTTTGACTCTACTGTATTGTTTGATGATTTTAGGAATTGACTGTGTTGCTGCATTTATTAAAATTTTATTAATCTCTACAGTAGCTTCTTGTATTGACAGAAGTTCAAAGTGAATGTCACCAATAGGGTTTGTTAGTTCTTTATATTTGTTCCAATTGGCTTTTAAGAACCTCCAAATTGTTCCTTGGGGACGCTTCAAATGGTAACTTTTCTGATGGATCCAGCAGATGTAATGTAGCTACCAGCATGAAATGATCACTACCCAGATTTTCTGGCATACTAATTGTATGGCTAAAAGGAAAATCAACCTTAGTGCATATTAGGTCTGGACGAGATCCATTTCCAGTTGCACGGTGAATCAGAGTTGGATGCGTTTCTTCCTCAAGAATTACTGTAAACCTTTTACAATGTAAGCAATCGGCCCATTGATTCGCAAGATCCACTGAGTGTAGGTTGTTTCCACCCCATGCAATATGATTATAGTTTATATCTCCAATTACAATAACATTTGGCGGCAAGTATTCCAGGAACATTGGGCTTAATTTTTGTGTTGGAGGACGATAAATATTTAGAAAGGTTATCTATTGTTTCTGCATAAACACCCTTATTGCTTGGAACTCTACATTCTTTAATTCATTAAGCACATTTTCACTAAGTACTGCTTCTGATGTGGGAAATACATGATGGACTAGTAAGATGAGACAGCCACCTCTTCCATTCAATCTATCTTTACGAAAAACTTGAAATCCAGGAAATTGATATTTGTATTGTCCTTTGAACCAAGTTTCTTGAATACCAACAACATTTGGTTTCAGAGTATGCAATGCTTGTTTAAATTCCACAAGTTTTTTAGCAAGACTTGATGCATTCCAAGTAACCAGTTTGATTTGTTTCATGGCTGATAATAAAAGAAATAAACTACAACTTAGAATTTCATAATTGACCACTAAGCATAAAGTTGAGGAGACAGACCCTGTTAATTTCCAATTATTGTTGAACAGCTGCTACTTGACAAATATCTGCTATAGGCTGAGATGACACTTATCCACCAGGTTTGAGACAGATCTTTGTTATTGGATATCTAGATATACACTGGACATATTGTTTTTAATTTTCGCTAAAAAATGATAATGCAAGCATGAATGCACATGCGGACACACAAACACACACACACGCGCGCGCGCGCGCAGCCACATGCGCGCACGCACAGGTGCATGTACATAACAGAAGAGCACACACACACATGCATGCGTGTATAAAGACACACACAAATGCATGCATATAACACAGAATAATGCATGCATTACTACATGCGCGGGGCATACACACATAGGCGTGCGCGCGCGCACACACACACACACACACACACACACACACACACACACACACACACACACACACACACACACAGACCTGTGCACGGTCTGGAAATGCCCTCCCCTTCTTCAAATTGAGATCTTGTTCACTTCGAATTGAGATCTCTTTTAATGAAAAATAAAGTTCTTTATTGAAATGAAAGGATTGAATTGATTTAATTCATTGTGAAAACTATAAGTGATATAATTTCCTTGATTTTTATTTTAATAAATTGTTATTTGATAATTTCTTTACACTTCGCTTCGAGTTAAAGGTTCTTGGCGGTTTACCTTTTGAGAATCAATTGATAAATCTTCAGAAACCCAAGTGTATTTGCTGTAGTCCTTTGATTGAAACTTCAAATTGGGATATCTTTTACAGGGAGAATAATGTTCTTTATTGAAATGAAAAGATTGAATTGATTTAATTCATCATGAAAGCTATAAGTGATAAATTTTTTTTTGATTGTTTCAATTTGATTGGTAATTGTTTTTTTTTTCCTTTTTTGTGCTGATTAGTTGAATGGGATATTTTCTTTAATACAATTAATGATTTCATTTTACTGTCCTAGTTAAGAATAATTTCCATTGAAGTTCCTTAACACGTATTAAAAATTTTGTAAAACATGATTTAATGTTGTCCTTCTTCATGTCAGTAACTCTGAAGTGAAACTCGATCCTATAAAATAGATGCAGCCCATGGGGTTCTTTGGCTTTTGATTAGTGCGCCATAAGGCAAACCCAAGAAACTACTGATGCAAAGTTGACGGTGCTCAGGACAAAAATGGACATAGAGGCCAGCTTAATCCCCGACACATTGGAATGGAATCCTATACGACGAGGAGCTGGAACCCCATGGTTAGGGAGCCCCGGCTCAGTCAGTTAGTGCTTCTTCAAATTTTTGAAAGGTCCCGAGATCAATTCCCACATAAAAAATATTTGCCCGTATTTTTGTGTGATTTTAATATTTTTTTAACATTTTTTATGGTTTTTAAAATTTATTTCACATAAATTCAAAAAATATCATTATTGTAAACAGAATTTGTTGCCTGCTTTTCGCCACTTAGTCAAATTTTTGTCATTTCAATATTTTAAAATATTATAATACTTTATAAGTATAATAATTCAAAAGTAAATTGTGTGTAAACAAAAATAGGTAATTTTTGCTCTTTATTGCAATTGGTTTACTACTGAACGCTCTGCAATAAAAACTGTCCGGAGAGACCTTAAGAATTATTAAAAAAACGATATGGCGGGATACGGGGCCAGACCTGAGAACAGAACACCCCCGGGTTTTATTGGGGGGGAATTCCAAATAGAGGGGACACGAGGGGCAACTTTTTTGAAACGGGAGGAGGCAAGCAAGCATAGATGAACACGGTCAAAAAGCTAGGAGTGTTTACCCCGGGTAAATGACATTTCAAAATCTAGGGGGGTCCTAGGGGGGTCGAACTTCCCTTTGCTTTCTAGGGGGGTCAAGCCGGGGTGGAAGATTTTGAAACCTAGAGGGGGGTCAGGCATAGGTGAGAAAGGGGAGGGGGCAGGGTAGGGTCCAACCCCCCCCCCTTGCCTCAAAATTTTGGGACCCCCTGTAGACGAAAATTTAGGGGACCCCCTGTAGACCCCCCTCTAGGGGGCCACCTCTCTCCAAATTTCCGAATTTTTTACACCTGACCTCTTGAATTTGAAATTTGACCCCCCTTCCTCCCCCCCTTAAGAAATTTTAAGGTACTTATTTATACTAAATTTTCTTTCAAAAACGTGAATTTTCATCACATATTCATGCTTTTACACCCTTTTTATACCAGAATATTGCTTTTCATTCAATAAAATGTAGTATTATCCTATAAAAAGAACAATTATTAAAGTTATTATGGTTTAAAACTGTTTTGCTTTGGACACCTGACCCCCCCTAGATTTCAAAATTTCGCACCCCAGGTCGACCCCCCCTAAAAAGCTAGGGGGGGGGTACGGACCCCCCTGGGACCGCCCTCCTCGAAAACAAAATTCTGTTTACCCTGGGTAACCACCACCCCCCTCCTAGCTTCCCCGACCCTTCTCACCTATGAGGTCAGGTGGGGTCCGATTTGCGAAACAAAATACTTTCAAACCATTAAATGTTTAATAATAGTTTTTTATAAGACAATACTATATTTTATTGAAGAAAAAGCGATATTTAGGTATAAAAAGGGTGTAAAAACATGAATTTGTTTTAAAAATTCACGTTTTTGGAAGAAAATTTAGTATAAAAAAGTACTTAAAATTTTCTCGAGAGGGGGGAGTCAGATTTCAAAATCTAGAGGGGATCAGGAGGGGTAAAAAATTCGAAAATTTGGAGGGAGGGGTGGGGACTGGATTTTTTTCTAGAGGGGCCCCCAAAATTTCGAGACTAGGGGGGTGGACCCCACCCTCCTCCCCCCCCCCTCCCTTTTTCATCTTTGCAAGCAAGAGAGAAAGAAAATAATAAGAGAAAAAGGGAGAAAAAAGCGAAATTAGGGTAAAAATAGGTCAAAAATGGCTTAAAATGCATTGAAATGATCTAAAAAACTGCAAAAATTTCGCGATGATGGCGTTATTATAG